>JAGYYJ010001529.1:0-88329 GCA_019671005.1 Hibiscus mutabilis
ATTATGAAAGATTAGCATGAAGATCTACATGGTAATTATTTGAGATTTAATGCTAATTGGTATTATTTTGGGAAACTAATTATAACCTCTAGCGTAAATTTTCATTTTTTGACAATTCCTTTATTTATTTAGAATTATGTTGTCTATATTCAAGTTGTGTATTTTAATACGTGGCCTCTTAAGTGAAATATTTGGCTAGTTAGCTAAACGGTTTATTTTTGTCCCTTTATGATCCTTTAGATCATGTGTTCTAGGCTTACTATGAGCATTTCTCTTTCCTTTAGGTAGGATTAAAATTAAGTTTAGGATTTGTCAAAAAAAATATATGTGGCCTCCTGAGCAAGAACATTTAGACGATTGACCAAACTATTCATTTTTGTTTTCTTTTATTCTCATAGGTCATGGTTCTAGACCCAGTAGAAGCATCTTTCTTTTTTTCCCTGGAGTCCTCATTCTCCTCCCTCTAGGTAGGACTAGAATTTGATTTAATATTTGTAAAAAAAAAAAGTATGTGGCCTCGTAAATATTAGGACAATAATGTCAATTGAACTACTATTTATTTTATGATTTAAGAGTTTAGAGTCTATGAATTTAGGTTGTATGAGTTCGAAGTTAGAGTTTATGATTTTATTTTAAGGTTTAATATTTAGGGATCCGAATTTAAGAATTCGAGTTTAAATATTTAAATTTTAAAACTTAAATATCATGTATCGGAAAAATATTCATTGTGTGTGCATTAAATATTTTCTTATAAACTAATATCATTTGTATTTAACGGGTTGTACATATATTGAAGTGAATAAAAACGACATGTTAAATATAGGGGAAAAACTTTAGTGAATTTTTATTCAAAATTTTAATTTACCCTAATCACAACCCTTAGCTAATAAATTTAACGGATTATAACGATAAAATTCATTAAAATATGTAATATTTGAAAATCGCAACAATAACAATTACTCCGTCGATAACTTTATTTAAAATTTGAATGAAAAATATTTAATTGTAAAATATTGGAATTTTTTTTTTGTGAAAATAGGGGCAACTCCACGCAAATAAGAAGAAAAATGGAGGCCCTACCCTAGTGTTCTTGGGAGAATAGGTCAGCGTGCCCTTCGAAAACCAAAAGTACCTAGAAAAGTAACACTTTAAATTTCGATGCTGTCTTAGTCTTGTGGTGTAAGACAGGGGGTGGCCATTGCTCTCGTATTCAGCCACGTTTACAAATCCTATTGGCTGAACCGTCTAATAGAAGGAAATGCTGTGGCTTTGCTTGCAGCCTTTTTTCGATAACGACACGTCGGTCGCAGGATATCAGTTCGCTGCGAATTTGGAACTCCTGGGCTCCACAACATTCTCTCAAACACTCGTATATGTATCGTTATTAGATACGTATATACATTGAACAAAAAAGATACGTATGCACGTATACATATAGAACAAAAAAGATACGTATGCACGTATTATATTGTATTTGGTTTGGAATTTAATAAAACAAGGACCTTTTATGATTGTAAATAATTTTAAAATTCATTGTTTTTTTTAGTTTTAAGTATATTGTAATTAGACTTAAGGTGTACGTTTATCCCTAAAGTAAATCTAAATCAGTAATTTTGTCAATTTTTTTTTAAATTGAATCAATTTTGTCCACGAAGTCAATTGTATCAATTTTACTCTTAAAGTAATTTAATTTTATTAATTTTATTCTTAAAATAAACCCAAATCACTAAAATTAAATGGCTTCAAGGGCAAAATTAATGCAATTAAAAAATACGGACAAAATTATTGATTTGCATTTACTTTAGGGATAAAATCACCATTTAAACCTTGTAATTAAAATTATTTACAATACTCATTCAGAATTGTAATTAAACAATTGTAATCAAGAAAATCGAATTAAGAGATTCACAAATTGGTTGAGGGATCAAGACATGTTGTCTCATTTTATATATGTTCAAATTACGACATTTTATGTTAAGAATATACTATATTTCTAGTTAATCAATAAAGGAAAGAACAAAATTAATAATTATAATATTATCGAATTTAAGTCGGATAAATAAGAACATGACTTAGACATGATTTACATAGTACAAAACTTTATCTTGAAACTTTAAATTTAATAAAATGACAATTGAAAATTTTAAAGACGACTACTTCCAAACCAATATGTTTACCCAGATACACCTAAACCTAAGTCCTTGTGAAAAATATAATCTAAGTTTTTCTAACAATTACACGGGAACATATTTAATAATTTTTTTGAATAATATAAATGTTATTATATGATAATATTACCTATTCGTAACCAATTACAAAACAATTTTAACTCGTATCTCTTTAGATAAATATTATTTGTTTTTTTACTGAGACACTTGTTGGGTTCGGAATATATTTAATAATTAGATTTACATCAATCATAAAATACCCTGTAAGATCTTCTAATCTTTCAAGGGATGGTAATTAGGGGAATCACGGGCATAATTTTCTCTCACGACTTTTAAGTCTTGGGCTTAACATAAGGTTTTTATGTATTCAGGTCCAATAATTTTAATACCACAAGTGTCCTAATTACAGATCTAAACCCACCCTTAATTACATGCCAACAAATAACAATCTACAAGTGGACTACAGAAATATTGAAGGTTGACAATATTGTTCATGTGAGCTTCAGATTAACCCCAAATTAATTATACCATATAACATAAGAAAAGAGAGACCATAACTTAAAGATGCTAATGAAGGATTAAGAAGGGTCATATCATAATAATTAACAATCCATAACCGACCCCAGCAAAGGGAGAAATGAATAATGTGATTAAGCAAGTTGCTTAATGATTAAATTAATGCTTTAATGCCATGACAAATCCTTCACAACTTTGGTTGCCATCCAGCTAAATACAGCAATGCTTTGATTGATCTTGTTTATTTTATTATTGCTATTATATATATATTATCATTTTAAGCCCATGGGTCAAGCCTTTCATTCAAACTCACCAATTAGTCCTTGCCATATTTCAAATTGGTTAACTGTTGGACGAATTTGGATTCAAATGCAATTATATATTTGGTGGTTGGTTTAGCCTTTAATTTAGGAAGCGAGGATTGCTGTTTGATTTGATAACTGAAAGCAATCAAGAACAAACGAGGACAAATAATAACCCAAGGACAAGTTATTGTCCACTAAGGATGAAGTTAGGTATGGTCGCAAATGAAAACTTTGATATTTTTAACATTCGATATTAAATTTATTGGTCGACTAATGTAGATCGGATATAAATTTAAATTACAACTAATAATAATGAATAACAAATTTTAAGATGAATATAAAAATTAATTGTACTTACTATACTTTTCGTTATTTTACTGTAAGAGTCATTCTAATATAAGATTAAAAAATATTTTTTCTCATTCGGTTGGTTTGATTCGTTTTCTCAAATGAATTAAGTACGAAGATTTTTTTTTTAACGATACCGTATTTACCTTTAAAGAAAGTTTTTTTTCCTCTTACAAATGCATTACACATTTGAGGAAGCCATGGCATAATTTGCTCCTACACTGCCTCGCCATTGTTGTCCAAATAAACTAATAATTAATTAATATGCGAGTAAAATTAAGAGAGACTCGCCCAGCTTTTCATGTAGACGTGCAACATAGGCATAGTTCCAATTTGTCCATTGAACTGACAGAAGCTTGTGAATTAAAAATAAATATAATAAAACAGACAAATAATGGAGATTTTGAGTGGTGCTGCACTTCAAGGAAATTAAACAGATCCATGATCCTATCATAATTAATCTCAAACAAAAAGTTTAATTATCCTTTTCCTTTTGTCCTAGAAAATATTTTTATTAAAATTAATTTCCTACAACCCTTACATTTTAAAGAAACTCAGATTGTTGAATATAGGAATAATTTTAAAATATATTATGAGTGTAAGTACCAAAATGGTCTAACTATCTTAACGAATACGACCTTTCTCCAACTAGACATTTGTATTTTTATCATTGAAATTTGTACTTTAATGTTATTATATGATAATATCCTATTCGTAACCAATTACAAAACAATTTTAACTCGTATCTCTTTAGATAAATATTATTTGTTTTTTTACTGAGACACTTGTTGGGTTCGGAATATATTTAATAATTAGATTTACATCAATCATAAAATACCCTGTAAGATCTTCTAATCTTTCAAGGGATGGTAATTAGGGGAATCACGGGCATAATTTTCTCTCACGACTTTTAAGTCTTGGGCTTAACATAAGGTTTTTATGTATTCAGGTCCAATAATTTTAATACCACAAGTGTCCTAATTACAGATCTAAACCCACCCTTAATTACATGCCAACAAATAACAATCTACAAGTGGACTACAGAAATATTGAAGGTTGACAATATTGTTCATGTGAGCTTCAGATTAACCCCAAATTAATTATACCATATAACATAAGAAAAAGAGAGACCATAACTTAAAGATGCTAATGAAGGATTAAGAAGGGTCATATCATAATAATTAACAATCCATAACCGACCCCAGCAAAGGGGAGAAATGAATAATGTGATTAAGCAAGTTGCTTAATGATTAAATTAATGCTTTAATGCCATGACAAATCCTTCACAACTTTGGTTGCCATCCAGCTAAATACAGCAATGCTTTGATTGATCTTGTTTATTTTATTATTGCTATTATATATATATTATCATTTTAAGCCCATGGGTCAAGCCTTTCATTCAAACTCACCAATTAGTCCTTGCCATATTTCAAATTGGTTAACTGTTGGACGAATTTGGATTCAAATGCAATTATATATTTGGTGGTTGGTTTAGCCTTTAATTTAGGAAGCGAGGATTGCTGTTTGATTTGATAACTGAAAGCAATCAAGAACAAACGAGGACAAATAATAACCCAAGGACAAGTTATTGTCCACTAAGGATGAAGTTAGGTATGGTCGCAAATGAAAACTTTGATATTTTTTTAACATTCGATATTAAATTTATTGGTCGACTAATGTAGATCGGATATAAATTTAAATTACAACTAATAATAATGAATAACAAATTTTAAGATGAATATAAAAATTAATTGTACTTACTATACTTTTCGTTATTTTACTGTAAGAGTCATTCTAATATAAGATTAAAAAAATATTTTTTCTCATTCGGTTGGTTTGATTCGTTTTCTCAAATGAATTAAGTACGAAGATTTTTTTTTTAACGATACCGTATTTACCTTTAAAGAAAGTTTTTTTTCCTCTTACAAATGCATTACACATTTGAGGAAGCCATGGCATAATTTGCTCCTACACTGCCTCGCCATTGTTGTCCAAATAAACTAATAATTAATTAATATGCGAGTAAAATTAAGAGAGACTCGCCCAGCTTTTCATGTAGACGTGCAACATAGGCATAGTTCCAATTTGTCCATTGAACTGACAGAAGCTTGTGAATTAAAAATAAATATAATAAAACAGACAAATAATGGAGATTTTGAGTGGTGCTGCACTTCAAGGAAATTAAACAGATCCATGATCCTATCATAATTAATCTCAAACAAAAAGTTTAATTATCCTTTTCCTTTTGTCCTAGAAAATATTTTTTATTAAAATTAATTTCCTACAACCCTTACATTTTAAAGAAACTCAGATTGTTGAATATAGGAATAATTTTAAAATATATTATGAGTGTAAGTACCAAATGGTCTAACTATCTTAACGAATACGACCTTTCTCCAACTAGACATTTGTATTTTTTATCATTGAAATTTGTACTTTTTACGTAGAAAATATGGAGTAGTTTTTTTTTCTCGTAACTAATTTTTATCCGATTAAATCTTTACTAATACTAAGTATCTGAATCAGGAAAAATTATTAGATGAATCATGCTTACTACGTCATTCGTGATCTAATTAATCAAGTCCATCCATCTCAAAATAGCTACCTAATAACTATCCAATCTCTAATTGCATGTAGGAAAGAGGTGATGATTCACCTTGGAAAAAATGAGATGGACGGACCTGATTAGTAGTGACCACGGATGACGTGGTGAACATGGTTCATCTAATAGTTTTTCCTGAATTAGCTAACTTTTTGAATTACATAATTGCATTAATTTAATAATTTGATCAATTTTAACTGGAAAATTGTTAAGATATTGTTGTTGACTTTTCCATTTCAATGTTTTGTGTAGTTTTGTTTTTATTTCATGATCTATGTTAATTTTTATCACATCAATGGGACAATGAATGATTTTTGTTGTGACATCACAATAACATCAGAAGTTGGGATGTAGTATGGTCAACTTTACTTTTCACTGTAAAAAGTGTAATGGATCGAAAAATAAAAAAAAAGGAAGTGCAATAGAACAAAAAATATTTTTCAACAACAATATTTAAAAATTTTAGTCATTTTAACTGTCACTCTCTCTGTTCAATTAAAACTGACATATGTTGACATTTTTCTAGTCAAAGTTGAAAATTTTGACAATTATTTTTTAAAATATTTTAATTAATAAAAAATTATAAACATAAATATTTAAAATTACTAGGTTGAACGCTTTTAAAATATATTTTTATATATATTTATAATAATAATAATAATTTTTTTGAATAATCAATAATAAATTTTAACAATAATATTTTTTTATCAATATTTGTTACCACTCTAATAAAGATTTAAAGTCTAGTTAACAGTCTCCTAATCAGCAATTGATTCTTGAGTACTATCTCAATCCTCTCTCTCTGTATATATTTTAACAATTCCTACTCAAAGAAAAGGAATAAAGGAAAATTTGCTCTTATTAGATCTAAAACACACAAACTAGAGAGGAAAAAGTTTTAATCACTTGCTCTAAAGTAGTTTTGCATTCACGTTTTAACTCTGCGATTAAAAAATAAATGTATTTGTTGATTTAATTTCTATATTTTAGTTTGATAGTGTTTAATTTATGTACGTTTTAATATTTAGAATTTTAATCCTGATTCGAAAGATAAATGTTTAATATGTTAAGTCAAGTTATGTTATTAATTTTTATACTGTGCAAAATTGTACATTTATTTTTTGTTTTCCAATTTAATAATTTTAAGTTATTATTATTTAGTTATGTTGTTCATTTATCATTTATGTCCATATTGAAAATTTTCAATTTAAAAAGTACATAGACTAAATCCTCGACATATACATAATATAAGGATTAATGGAAAATTTTATCATTAAAATAAATTAAAATGAAATTATTAAAAAAACAAGTGATGCAGTAGCAATAAATTTCTTAACCTTCAATTATTTTGGATCAATGATTCTAAACAATGGACTTAATTGTAAAAAAATGATTTCTGCCCTAATGTTGTCTATACCTTTCCACAAGAATATTCTCTCTTGCCACAACGTAATTTGTGGCACAATTAGAAGCAGGCTTCGTGGGAGCTTCCATTTTAATTAACGCGTAAATTGTTTATAAACTTTATGATAAAGTAATTAGTATAATACTTATCTTTAGCCATGTGACAATTATATAAAAAAAAACCCTATAGATGCAGCTTTATATTAACAATATTATATCCTTAATTATGATTTATTTTCAATGTCAATGCACTTAATAATAAATTATTTATTAAATCCAACAAGTGATCTAAATAAAAAAGCGGACGATGTTCATCCGAAGAAACTCAAATTTAATCACGAAGTCTGCAAGATGTGTGCCTTGTCAAAAGATTAAGAATATTTATGAACAGATACTATATTGTAATCACTTTTAGACTATTAAAAAATAATAAACTTTATTTACTTTAGTTAAAATGAATATTACCCTCCTAATAGGAGCTAATAATGATTGATACAAATTATTAGTTAATAATTTCTTTTTAATAATAAACGTTAGTAATTTGTTATATAAAAAGAAAAATAAATTGCATAAAATTAATTATAATATTGAAACATATCAATTGTCATGTAACACCTATGATGTGGATATTGCAAATCTAGCTTAGCTAGCTGTCATTTGTTGTTGCTATGCGAATCACAAATGAATCGGAAGACCATATTCCATTTACTAATATAAATTAGAGTTAACTGCGTGACGTACTTACGTATTTACCGATTATACTTTTCATTTGATTTCAATCTTTCAAAAAATATATTTTAAAGAGCTCGTGGAATGGTCTCAGTGGTAAAAAAAATGTATTTTATTTAGGTGATTTAAGTTCGAATATCATGTGTGCACGTTGCGTGTGTTATTAAATAGTTAAAAAATTAAATAAATATTACCTTGCAATTACACAAACGCATTCATATATATATATTAATTTTATTCCTAAAATATAACTCATATTCTAAATTGATCTTCAAATTTTTGTTGTTTCATTTTTATCCTCAAACTATGATCATTGTTTTAACAGGTCTCGAAATTTTTGAATGTTCCAATTTCATCATAAAATTAACATTTATGTTACATCATATTGTTACATGATACACATTAGTGTTTACACGATAATTAATAATTTTTATAATAATTTTATCATCATGAGATATGAATAACATATATCGATAATTTGGGCATAAAATTAGAATAATCAAAAGTTTGAGGACTAATTTAGAATGAGTCATGATTTGAGGATGAAATTGAAAAGTTTAAAAGTTTAGAGATCAATTTAAAATGAGAGTTTCATCATCAAAACTATGACCTTGTTCTAAATTGATCTACAAACTTTTAAACGTTCCAATTTCATCATCATATTATCATTTATGTCACATTATATTAGTGCATAATACACATCAATGTTTACACGACAATTAACAATTTTTATAATGATTTTATTAACATAAGATTTTATTAACATATACTGATAACTTGAGAATAAAAATAGAACAATCAAAAGTTTGGAGATCAATTTAGAATGAAAGCCATAGTTTGATGATGAAATAAAAAAAATTAAAATTTAGGGATCAATTTAAAGTGAGAGTAATAGTTTGACGATGAAATTGGAACGTTAAGACTAATTTAGAATGAAGGTTATAGTTTAAGAACATATGATATGACTAATTCTAAAAATTAAAATAAAAAATTATCAAATGACTGTGGTTATCGTGACATGAATAAATTATAGATGGTTTGAGTTATTATTTAAATAAATAGATTTAATTAAAAATATAATTTTTAAAATAGCAAATCGAACCTTAAATATTATTTTATTGTTATTCAATTTTTCATTAAATAAATATATATTTACATACTCAGAGCAAATATCAAGATTCGAAATTATATAATATGACACAAGTACACAACGTAGATATTTTTGACTACTCGGCCAATTAATAGGATCTAAAAAAATTAACAAATCTATTTTTTTATTCAATTTGATCTAACGTCGACCAGTCTGATATTTTAAAATCAATGGTTGAACTTTCCCCCCATGACTAATGGCAAACCATTGGATTAATAAGAAGAGCATGTTGAATTTACTGCTTCGCTTTATAACCGTCTCTGTCTAGTATACATACTCATAGTGGCTGATTTGTGGTCTCATCTGATCGTGGGCGACATGTTTACGAATCACTATTCAATTTGCCATTAAATTTAGCTCAATTCCAGCCATGCAACCTTAACTGTCGTTCAGTCAAAAATAATAATAAATTCATGTAAGAGAAAAAGTCTGAATTCTGTAGCCATTTCTTGAGTTCGTTAAGAGAGCATTCAATCTTCGGGCCCTTTTGGTCTTCAAGCCTAAGCCTGTTCAATGGAGGCTTGGACCTTAGTCCTGGGAAATTTCGAGGAGAACTTAAATTTATATATATATTTTTGCTCGGTTCGTAACCCAACGAAATAGGCGACCTACCTATTTTGTGACTTTGACTATGGACATTTTCAAAATGGGTACTATCGAAATCATCCGCCGGATGGTATTTCAACTTTATTTTTCTTTTCAGTACCTATAGAAAGAAAATTTAATACTTTTCGATCGTGAATATTTGAATAGGGCAAATCGCCTCGTGGATATCTTTGCTTTAGAACAAAATAATTAAAATTAAAAAGTGTGTTATTCATGTAGGAGTTCTTCCAATTGAGAAGATTCATCGACCTGTGACGAAGATAAAAGTCTGTTAGTTATTCCGTTAAATTAATAATTCGTTATTGGGCAGATAGTAACAACAATTTTATCTGGGAAAAGTCGTCTTTTTCTCAATAATGTCTTTCATTTGTCATGACTAATTCTAATCGACTTGTGTGTCGCACAACTAGTTTTGGTGGGTGAGTCTTCATGCGATAATTTTTTACATATATAAAATCTCAAACTTAAAACCTGCTTAAGGAATACCAAATTACTTACTACTTAGACCAATCATATTAGTAAAGCAGGAAAATGAAGCACATTAACCACTGGGCCAAAGCCAGTTTTTAAGTTCTATATTTCACTTGATAAAAATTATACAAGAAATCCTAGACCAAGAACTATATGTTTCCCTGTGATATTCTGATGGAACACAGCCCACCACAAATGATTCAAAATCTACGGTTCATACCAGCTTACAGTAGCTCAAGAACCATGGCTGCGCTGCCTCCCTTGGTGGATGAATTCTAAGGGAGAGACAATGAATAACATTATCTACCCTCTTCCCAACTCTTGGTCTCGCTCCTCCTTTTTCGAACCAGCTACTCTTTTCTTAAGTCTCAAGCATCTCTTGTGTTTCGATTCTTCGAGACTCGGTTTCGACAACCTCAACCTCATCATCTGTGCCCTGCAACCACACGCATCAATAAACTACAAGGATCTTCGTTCAAATCCACTTACTAATTAGATACTTGCATGTATAACTAGAACCGGGCAGTTGACTCGTCGGAATTTGTCTATGTTCTGCGAGTATTTGGACAAGGGTGGTTTTGTCAAATTTTTTTTATTTTTTTTAAAAAATTGAAATCTACTAATTTTATTAAATGGGGATATATCCGAAATTATAATGAGAGTTCACAACTTAATAAACAAAACACCTAAATCCAGACATAACCCTAGTAAATAAAACTAACGTCTCGAGATCAAAAGAGGATCATACAAGGAAAAGGTAAGAACCTAACCCAAAGACTCAAAATAAAAAAGATACAAACATCACCAAAATCAACGATGATAGATAAAACCATCAACAAACAACATAAAAATGCATATTACAATAAAAGTACGTTGACAATAAGGTCATTACCACAACTCAATCGCAAATAAAGAACGGTAGATGTAATCGCGTATCCAAATTCAGTTTGAGAGTCCGAGACAGGAAGATCACCGACATAATGAAAGGAGCGCAATCATGATTAGTCGTAGCGTCGTCAAATTCAACCCTAATAGAAAATAAAAAACAAAAAAAAACGTACCAAAAGATAAAAAAATGTATCAAAAGGTGTAGAGTAAAATCGTGCCACAAGAACATAAAATTATTAAAAACTGAAAAACAAAATAAGCAAAAACGGGAGACAAAAGGAAAATGCAAAAAAAAAAAAAAAACGGAAACTTACTTTGAAGATATCGAACCAAAATGTCATCTTGACAGGATAAAGGACTAGAATGCCTGAAAGGGTGGCACTGTGAAGAACAACTCCCCTTGATCTTTGTAAATGAGAAGCCAAATGTAGGGTCGGTCCACTTCCGACGGACTGGCCGTATACTATCAAATCTTCTTGCTTAATCCCGTATTCCTTCTTCAAACACTTGTATACTGCCTCTGTCATAATATGAATTGAGCTCGGTTGGTTGTTGCAATTGCAGGGGGAACAAATGATCAGATGTAAATTTAGACATACGAGTAGTCCTCATTCACAACGTCAGGACTTAAACCCCTAACCTTACTTAAGGATATGATCGTTTTTTGTTTGAAGTGCTTTTATATTCTTTAACTGCAAAAAAAAATGTTTCAACATACTACCATATTTAGAAGATCTTACTCATATATCATACTAAGATATTTGAACATAAATAAAAAAAATATTCAAGATTCACTTCCTATGTTATGGGAAACATATATAATTATATTACTGTTTTTGGAAGATCATACTCATATTTTCGGATTCGGATCATATAGAATTGTTAGAATGTAAACAAATGGAGTCGAAGCCAATACAAGAAAAGAGCTTTGAGAAAAAATGGCTACTTCTCTATATTAATTAAAAAAATAAAAATTGTTATTTTTTCTTAAATTATCTACGGCTATTGAACTAGTTTAGGGAGGAAGACAAAAGGAAAAGTAAGTAATAGCCGGCCGACATGAAATTGAAGCAAGCACTACAATGGTGGGGAGCACGTCTGAAATTGGCTTTTAATAATAATCAAAGTCTAAATAATGGATAGTGGATGGCAGGGACAGAGACAGTGATCCTAGGCTAGTTATCGGTCTCCACAAACAACTAATGGGAGACAGACCCCTTAATTATACTAAATCTAAATATCCATTACCACCTAATTAACACTGATGATTACAAAAAACCTCAATTACCTTGATTATGGATCCAATGTTACCATAGTAAGCTAACAAGGTGGTTGCTGCCAGCCCCAGGAATGTTCCGAGGAGGCTGGGCGGTCACCCTGAAAATTTGAAATTTATACATAAATTAAAAATTTTATAAGTTCATCTCCTTAATATTAAATCCTGCGTCCATCGCTGATTGCTGCTGCTACTAGTATGCTGCAGAATTCATGGTTTCAATGGCCGGCAAGCTTTGATAACCCCGAAAACTAATCAAAGAATATTAATACAGTAGTGATCTATTATTATCGTTTAAATGATTTTGAAGGACCTAAAACCACTCAGGATTGCCACAGTTCCATGCAGAAGCAAATATTACTCTGAAAAAAATGATATGATGAAATTAACAAACATGTCATGTCATGATTGTAGCACAAAACTGGATCTACCTTCAGTTCAAAGGAAAGGAAAGGAAGAGAATGAGTCAAAAAGGGCATATAATATCAGATAAGTTTGGTGCACAAACACATAGAAAAAGATATAAAGTGGCAGGTCATTACTCATTAAGGTATATTATAATGACTAAAGACAAAGAATAAAGTTTTGTTCTGAAAATGTGTTAGTGTAAGCAACTAGAAGAAGAAAAAAACAAGAGGAAAAGGAAAGTGACTGTTTAAAAAGGTGTTTAACTAAAGGAGAAGAATCCCTTAATAATATATTTCTTTTACTATGTGCTATAAGCCTATAATCATTATTGAAGAAATCTAGGTAATGGATCATCATTTTTCAAGTGCATAAACCTTTTTTTATGTACAAATAAAATTTGATTATTTATTCCTTTTCTCCACTTTGGCCATCATCAACTAAGAGATTATAATAGGTAAAATGCAAACAATCCACCTTAATATATTAGGTACAAGTTAAAGGGTTATGGAGTATTGAATAAAGAACAAATTGGTGAAGCATTGCCACCTGACTTTCCCTTTCCTTGCACCACACTCTTGCCAAAGAATAAAATTATTTTGAGGGAGGAAAAGCAAAATGATATCAAGTCAAAGGGAAACCCCCGGGGGGCAAAGTACCGGCCAGTTGAGCAGTAAATGAGCCGAGCTGCTCAGAAACTGTTGATCGAATGTTCTGTTCATTTACAATTCTACCAGTCGGATCGAATGACCACCCTGGACCCTGCCACAAGTTGTCAACAGAAAAGAACTACAGGCTGAAAGCTAGTCCGATTCAAACATGTAAAGTATAACTACAACTCTTTTCTTTACCAGTTAATGAGATATAAGTCACACTCCTGCTACATACGGCTGACTAGTAAGCAAGATTCACAAGTATAATTTAGCATGCTAATTCCGCTGAATGAGTAGTCATACTCAAATCCAATCAGAGAGAAACTGTCCGTTCGATTTGAAGAGTATATGCTCTTCTAATGCTGTCTCATTCCCAGCAACGGATACCCAGCTTTCGGAAATTTTATCCACTTGTCCATTTGACATCTCAACTAAAGTGAAGGCTCGGTTGGTGCCATCCGAATTGGATGCTTGTAGTGAGGTCTCATTTACAGGTCTCACTCTAGGAACTATGGCTCCATTCAGGTATATAATGTTGTCAGTCCCAACTACAATCATTTTGCGAAGACCATTCCCATGTGCCAATTCTTTATGCATGTGTCCAAACACGACAAGTGGAATAGAGAAGGTGGCAGTCTCTTTCAAGTGGGAGATAGCTTGTGCTAGATCTGTACCAGAAAATATTTTTGTTAGTTCGAAACAATGAGGCCAGTGATCTATCTCGTCATAGGAAAATACATTGCATGAGGAAGGACATTAGATATATTAATTTTCACGCTCCTACATCCGGTCTTCAGGTTCATATTTTTCCACCAATCTTGTTAAGCACACAGCAGAGTGAAATAAATAAATTATTTTGAAAGAAAGTTAGAACCTTGCACTGAAAGGAGCCAAACCCTGATAAATTACCTGGATCGCCATGATCACCGCCTTCAAACACCCAATCTTTTCCACAAATGTCATTCAACTCACTACCAAGTCCTGCAAAAAGGTAACACCTAATATTTTTATAGGAAAAACCAACTGGCCTTAAATAAAGGTTGAATTGGCAAGTCCATACACCTGTGGGTCCATTATGTGCAAGAAGTATAACCAGATGACCTTCTGGGGTCCCAAGTGCAGCTTCATAGATTCTCGTGGCACTTCCATCCATATCTTGGATTCCATATCTAAATGACACTCCAATTTGGTAAATTGCAACATATAAAATTTCTGTGACGAGCAAGATTCCACGATTCACAATCCCATTAGAACTGCCGGTTTAATTTGCTAGCTCGTTAGGTTAGTTCAAATTGCAAAAAGGTCATTAGGGGGAAAGAGTAAAAGGACTAAACACAAACAAGCAAAGCATACAAGGTCAAAGAAACAGATAGTAAACTAACGAATAGCTGCCACTATGTAATACTACCTTGCAGACAGAAGCCTTTTCCGAAATATTTGCTGACCCCCACATGAAAATGGCCGTCCACCAACAACACTGAGCTTTAGCAAAGGAAAGTCCAGACGCTTATAACCTACATGATCCTGTCCAAGACTATAGCATGGAAGTAACATTATTATCAACTGATGCCCTTCGAATTCTACAACTTAAAAATGATTATAATGTGCCAAAAGGCCGTATGGTGATGCATACAATTAACTCTGTTTGTAGCCAAAGTCCCTACATCCACGTGTTCGCATATTATTATTATTATTATTCAACTTTTGGCAACAAAACAGCATTATAGCCTAGAAATATTTTGAGATTTGAAACAAAATTTACCTGACTAATCCAAGCCTCAAATTTCCACAGTTAGCGTCTAACATGGAAAAAGAGATGGAATAGAGAAAATTACAGAAGCATGCATTCTCAAAATTCCTTTTTTATAGATCAGGAAAGCTCACCATTCTAGCTGAAGTTGAACTCGATCCTTCTTCCTAATCATGAAAAGACGTCCTGGATTAGAAATCATTAGATTGTCCAACACATAGCTAGCAACATTAAACATTCACAAGAATCACAAAATTAAAATCCGAACACACCCTAACGCAACAAACATATCAGTCAATCCATTGGGCATGAGTAACTTACTTAGAAGAAAACTGTTGAGTGCTCCAAGAATCATGATTTCCCAAAATAACAGCTTTTGGAAAGTTCAGAGCAGCAACATTTTGAACTAGTTTAACATTCTCATTACCAAAATCACCTGAATAAAGCAAAAGCATGTGAACAAAGAAAAAAGGGAGAGGCAAAAAATTTACAGCCTAAAGGGTTAGATTTTGAAGAACAAATGTAACAAGTTGTTCAGGTAGAGCAAGAGCTGGACATTGGTCGCATGGATTAGGCACGTAATCATCAGTTATCTATTTTCTTTTAAATGAATGAAAAATTCTAGAGTGTACCAGACATTTCCAAGAGCGTCAAATGGCAATAGAGTCTAGCCTAAACACGGTTATAATGCACGTCTCCTTCCTACTTGACTCACCAATTGGAGCCGGCAAAAGATTAGAGGGACGACTCCAAAGACGAATACTCATAGAACACATTGGGTAGATAGACACCGAGGAAAGAGGAACCTGCCTGTGAAGAGCACCAAATCGGGCTGCATTTTCACAAAATCTCTTATCAGATAGGTACACGAGATCTATATGCAAACTTCCAAACTTCAAAAAGAGTTCATGTAAAGCAAAAAAAGAAAAAAAAACACTAAAAAAAGAAATCTTTAATTGAGTGGAATCTTTTTAAACATTCAATCGGATCTATGAAATGTATTCAAGCAATTTGTACACTTTCATTTAACACATGTAATGTAATCATGCAGTTTGAGATTAAAATCCCCAAAGCTTGAGCGCCGAGTTAATTACAAGCACCCAAATCGATCTAGCAAACTAACTTACGTTTATTTTCACTTTTCACATTAAAGTAGAGCCCTATTTTTTTTTCTTCTTCTCTCAAAATCAAAACTTTTGTATTTAAAATTTTTAAACAACAAAAAACAGTACCTTGAGAAACTGAAGTGCCTTTGTGTCTTCTTCAAGGTCCCAATCATCGTGCTTCAACAAAAACCCAAAATTAGAAAGAAAGAAAATCGAAAGGAAATTTTCAATATGATACGTACGATAAAATGATGAAAAGGAAAGCCGACGGAAGAAAGAGGTGAACTTACGACGTCTCCAACAACGGCAATTCGAACAAGAGAAGAGGACGCCATGGAAGGGCGACAAGGGTGGGGCTTTGGCTGAGGCTGAGGCTGAGGCTGAGGGGAGGACGAAGAGCAAAGAAAACTGAAAGCAGGCGCGTGGAATAACGGGCTAACCATTTGTTTTAATGGTACTATTTTTTCACTAAGAAGGCCAATCGTTCATTCAATTTTAAATGGTCGTTTGATTTCATGAGAGAGATTTTTATCATATATATTTGAAAATTTATTTTAAGCATGACGTCACAGAGCTAGACTGCTGCTAGTAAGTTCGTGCGGCCTTAGACAATTTTTTGGTCGAAACTCGGTTAAGTCACCCTCAAAAAATTCTAAGTAAAAAAACTTAGAAAAGTTGCAGAACAAAGAACAAGTGACGACAAACACAAATGAAATGAGTGAATACTTAGCTTGTATTACTCTTGAGGTAAAAGTTTTACAACTGAAGTGAAGTGATGAAAATGAGTTGGGGTGAGCCTCCTTATATAGTTGGAGCACCGTACAATCAAAGGTCTAGATTACAACAAATGAACGGTTAAGATGAGAGCCTCTATCTTATCTACAACATTTGAAATTCAAATAAGGGATAATGTGATGATTATCTTTAAATAAATAAAAGATAATTACTATGGTAAAAATGATGCCTTAACCATCTACCAAGGTGATCGGGCCAGCTCTCCTGGGTCAACTGGCAAGCCCAATACGTGGCAAAGATGGAACTGGCCAATCTGATCTCGGAATTGCCATAAAGCTTCAGCGGGTTCCCAATTTCACTCACTCTCGGGATGTCTCTTCCACTGAACAAGGTACTCATGCCTTGGCCGATTTCCCACTTGACGAACAACTCTCTCTGAAAGTATAGCTTCTACCTCTTTCTCGTATGAAACCTTCACTTCGACTAGCGTTCAGTGAGACTTGCCCCGATATGGATCCTCCTCATCTTGGTGGTATGCCTTCAACAAACTCAATAGATCTCAACGAGTGCATTCTCTCTCTCGGTTTGCCTATCTGTCTGCGGATGAACACTCGTCAAAAAGTTCAAGCTTGAGCCCATTAACTTGAACAATTCGATCCAAAACCTCCCAGTAAACCTCGTGTCCCGATCACTGATAATCATCTTGGGAACACCCAGTACTTCACCACGTACCTGAGAAAAAGACGAGCTACCTCCTCGGCTGGGCACACTTTGGATGCTGGAATAAACGCAACATACTTGGAAAATCTATCGACAACTACCATGATGCTCGATAGGCCCTCGACAACTGGCAAACCGACTATAAAATCCATGGAAACACTTTCACATGGTCTCTCGGGAATGGGCAAGGGCTGCAACAATCCCGCTGGTAACTTCTGCTCGATCTTGTCTTGCTGGCACATAAGGCAAGTATTCACATAGGCCTCAACATCATTGCCCGTGTACGGCTAATAATAGTTCTCCGCTATCAAGGCCAATGTTCGGTGCATCCCCGAATGTCCTACCCACTTGGAATCGTGGCATTCATTCACGAGCTCCTTGCGCAAACCTCCAAACTGAGGTACATAAAGGCAGTGTCCTCGAGCATACAATAAGCCCCCTCAAGCCAAAACCTCCAGGTTTTGCCCTCTTTGGCAAGTTCAATCAAAGACTTGGCCGTTGGGTCATGTGACAACCCCTTTTTGATACGCTCTAGCATCGGTCCCTTTGGCAAACTCTCAAACTCCATGGTATACCTTCAGCTTAGGGCATCGGCCACGGAATTTACTTTCCCCAGTTTGTGCTCCAAGAAAACGTTGAACTCGACAATAAATTCCTGCCAACGAGCCTGCTTCGGTGACAACTTCTTCTGAGTCAAGAAGTAACTGTTGGAGACATTGTCTGTGTATACCACGAACTTGGACTTAAGCACATAATGTCTCCATGTGCGTAGACAATGCACCACCGCGGTCATCTCTTTCTCATGAACTGTGTATCTTCGCTCAGTCTCATTGAGCTTTCGGTTCTCATATGTAACCGGATGTCCTTCTTGCATAAGGATCCCACCAATGGTAGCGTCGGATGCATCGGTGTGAACTTCGAATGGCTTGGTGTAATCTGGTAACACCAACACAGGCTCGTTCACCATAGCGAGCTTGATCTCATCAAAGGCTTTCTGACACTCCGATCCCCAATCCCATGCCTTGTCATTCTTCAGCAACTCGATCAACGGTGTGGCAATTTTGGAGTAGCTTCTGACAAACCTCCGATAATAATTGGCTAATCCCAGGAAAGACCTCAGCTCGGTCACCTTGGTTGGCTCCTCTCATTCATCAATGGCTCGAACCTTGTCCCTGTCCATCCGGATCATGCCACCTCCAACAATGTGGCCAAGGAAATGAGCATTCTGTTGGGCAAATGAGCACTTCTCCCTTTTGACATAGAGCTCATTTTCCCGTAAAACCTTGAACACCTCATGCAAGTGTTCGACATGCTCCTCTAGCGTCTTGCTGTAAATCACGATGTCGTCGAGGTAAACTACCATAAACTTATCTAAGAACGGCTGTAGCACCTTGTTCGTCAGTGTGCAGAAAGTGGTAGGGGCATTCGTAAGGCCGAAAGGCATCACAAGGTACTCAAACGAGCCGTAACGTGTCACACAGGCTGTCTTCGGCTCATCACCTTCCGCAATTCTGTCTTGATAGTAGCCCGATCGCAAATCCAACTTGGTGAACCACCTTGCACCACTAAGCTGATCAAACAAGTCCGCGATGGGGGGAACTAGATATTTTTTATTCACTATGAGCTTATTTAAATCTCGGTAGTCGATGCACATCCGAAGAAACCCATCATGCTTATTCTGAAACAACTCCAGTGCACCGTAGGGTGCCTTGGATGGACAGATGTATCCAACATCTAGGAGATCTTTCAACTATCTGCGCATCTCCTCTAACTCGGGCGGGGCCAACCGATAAGGGGCTCGAGCGGGTGGCTCCGCATTTGGCACAAGCTCAATCTTGTGATCAACCTCCCTCTTAGGAGGCAACTTCTTCGCTAGCTCGACAGACATCATATCTTCAAAGTTTGCCAGCACTTGTCCCACCTCACTAGAGACTCCCTCGGTTGCGACCGGCTCATCGCACACCAAGGCTGCCAGGATGGTTTGCTCCTCCTTGCGCACCGCCTTATAAAATTGGATCGCGGACAGAACTTTGACACCTACCCTTGACCCTCGGCTTACCGGCACAATGCACTGATGCTTCAGATCTAGGATACATAGACAATCTGCAAAAGGAACAGGAAAAACGTTGATCCTGTCTAGGAAACTTAACCCAAGTACAAAATCAAAGTCATCAAGTGGGATTACCTTGATGTCTTCTTTACCGGTCTAACCTCCGATGTCAAGTTGAACACCCTTTGAGACTCCTGCAATCGGTACCTCCTTGGCATTCACTGTCATGATGGAACCACTTGCATTCTCGACAATAAGACCAAGCCTCTTGGCAATCTGCTCAGACATGAATAACTCAAAGGCACATGTGTCAATTAGTGCACTCAATTTCTGGCCAGCATCTGTGATGTCCACGAACATCAACCCTATCTTCTTTCGACCCTTCTTGACCTCCATTGTACTGATGATGGAGCCAAGTTTAAGAGCTCGCTCTCTTCCCCGCTTGTGGTCACCTTGATGGCAGAGAGCTTGTTCTTTTTGCGGACAATCCCTCTTTTCCCCACTTGTGGTCACCTTTGATCATTCGATGGCTTCCTATTTCCATTTGAACCTTTGTCAGAACGAAGTGACTTCTTCTATCCACTATTACCCTTGTGCTTCGGTTTTGGCTTGAAGGAGTCAGGTTTCTTAACCCCGATCTCAATGATCGACTCAACAGCTGTTAAGGCAACAGAGAGTTTTGTCACACCCCGTCGCCTTAACTCATTCTTTGCCCATGGCTTCAATCCATCCATGAAGGTGAAAAATTCGTCTTTTTCATTCAAACTCAAAACTTACAAACTTAGTTCCACGAACTTTCGAACATGGTCTCTCAATGATGCAGACCCCTATTGCTTGAGACGTCTCAACTTCGACTGTGCCTCATCTTCGGCATACTAAGGATAGAACTGCTCCTTGAACTCGTCTTGGAACTCCTTCCAAGTCTCGATGGCAGTATTACCTCGATTCACATCATTGCACCTACGTCTCCACCATAATAGGGCAATGTCAGTTAAGTAAATGCTAGCAAGATTTACCTTCTTCGTATCTTTCTCATTTGAAGTATTGGTCCATCCCCCAAAGAAAAAATCTCTACATCCTGGGCGAACATTGGTCCCTTGAACTTTTCTGGTTTGGGGATATCCCCCAAGACTTTAGGCGCTGCAGTTGCCACACTATTCCCAAATGTAGCCTTTAACACAACCAATTCAGCCTTGAGTAACTCCACTTCCTTCTTCAGATCAGTGTTCTCGGCCTCGGAACTCTTTGCCCTGAGTTATTTGACTTCTTTCCTTAGAACGACCACCATGGCCTCTAAGGAATCTCCACGTTCATAAATCTTTACATCCAATCCATTGAGAGCATCTTGAACCTCCTCATGGAATCCTTTCATGGACTTGAGCTTCTCAATATCCAATGAACCCGGCTTCTCAAGGTCTACCGACTCCAACAGTTCCAACACCTCTTTGACCTCCTTCTTGGATTCCTCGAGGTTGGTAACCCTTCCCTAGACCGACGTGATCATGTCCTTCGATGAACCCTTCTTGGATTTGTCAGCTGTGGCCTCTGTACTCTTCTTCGCTGTAGTGTTTTCTCCATCACGTGCCATCTCGAATCAACAAAAACTCAGCAAAACTCGCTCTGATACCACTTGTCATGGGGCTAAACTGTTGCTAGCAAGCTCGTGCGGCCTTAGACGATTTTTCGATCGAAACTCGGCTAAGTCAGCCTCAAAAAATTCTAAGTAAAGGAACTTAGAAATGTTGCAGAACAAAGAACAAGTGAAAGGAACAAGTGACGGCAAACACAAATGAAATGAGTGAATACTTGGCTTATATTACTCTTGAGGTAAAAAGCTTTATAATTGAAGTGAAGTGATGAAAATGAGTTGGGGGTGAGCCTCCTTATATAGTTGGAGCCCCGTACAATCAACAGTCTAGATTACAACAAATGAACGGTTAAGATGAGAGCCTCTATCTTATCTACAACATTTGAAATTCAAATAAGAGATAATGTGAGAATTATCTTTAAATAAATAAAAGATAATTACTATGGTAAAAATGATGCCTTAACTATCTACCAAGGTGATCGGGCCAGCTCTCCTGGATCAACTGGCAAGCCAAATATGTGGCAAAGATGGACTTGGACTTCCTTCAATGTCTTTGTCTCGGTTGTGAGCTCGCGGTCCGTAACAATGATTATAAAATATTTCATTTTCTTTCACTACAACAATACAAATTATTTTTTACAATTAATACTTAATTTTATGAAAAGGGATTAAATGGAAAATTTTCTTTAAACAGTATAATTTCTCAAGTGCAAATAAGCTTGGAGAAGGTGACTTTGGTCCCGTACATAAACAATATACGGTCAATCAAACCACCTTATTTACTTGGGATTTCAATATGGACAGTAGAAAAAGTTGATACTGCAAAATACTTCCGTACAAACGAAACACAAACCCTTTGTATAGTATATAAGCTTTGGGGCATTTACATTCAATGCTGAAGATAAGCTGTAGATACCAGCAAATGATGATGATTGAGTATCCCTTTTGAATTTTGATAGGGCAAAATTACCAAGAGGCAAGGAAATGCTGATACATGAACAAATACAATAACGGACGCAGAACTTTATGTTAGGGTACGAGCTTATAAAAGTTTATGGAGATGAACTTATAAAGTTTTAAAAGGGGCGAAAATAATTTTTCAATAAAAAATAAATAGTATTTTTTTTATAAAAAAATCTAAAACATATAAAAAATTTAAATTTTTAAGGAGAGCGAGCGACCGCCTCTACATCTCCCTCTAGGTCCATCCCTTAATACATGCCAAATAAAGTTTAGATCTCTTTCTCAACAACAACAAAAAAAAAAAACTTAGATCTCTATCTCTAATTCTCTATGGTATGCTATAAGCTGATTCTAATTCTCTAATTCTTTATGATGGTAGAATTGTTGGAACATAATAAGTTAACCTTGTTCAAAACAAAGTCATGAATTCATTTGTGGTTAATCTGAACCAGTTATTCCAAAGACTAATTGTAGATACAACTTTTCAACTAAGGTTACTTTGTTCATAACAGTAATATTAAACTCTGAATCTTGGTTTAAGATTTGATGTCTCATTCTAACCGATAGCCGGTAATTATTTTTGTTGATTTTGGTATAATATAATCGTAAAGTTTTTTTTATTCTTTTTTAATATTTTTTCTTTATTGTTAATAAATACATGAATTGTTCTTCAATTTCATATCGTATTTTTTTTATCATTTAGTACCTAAAAGAATCATTAATTAATGCAACATGAGACCAATAACTTAATTAATACGTTCACATGTAACTGCTTTATAAGATAATAATGCTTTCATGATGTTGAAAAATCAAAGGGTAATATTGTATTGGAAATTTTTATTGATATAGATGTCTGTGTATCTAATACCTACGATTTCTCCACTTGTCACTGCCTTCGCACTCGCATCCATTTCATCTCCACAAGCAAACGCTGGTGCCCAGACAAACAGAGAAGGCCATTATATAAGTCTCTAACCCACACAGACTATAAAAAGGTTGCCCTGTTTTTTATATTTAGTGTTGTTTTGAACAGTTCCTATATTATATATGTTAAAAGTTCACCGGTAGTCCTTGTATTATAATGAAATTTCATTTTAGTCTATAATTGCAAGGGACTTGTACGTTTAAAAAGCGAATATTTTAGTCTAAATCTACCATTAGTTGAACCGAAATATTTTTTAATTAAACGAATTCCGGACTTTAATATTCAATTTTCCTAATATATAAGAATTAAAATATTTTTTTAATAATAGAGGGACTAAAATGAATTTTTGGTGTAGTGGAGAATCCTATTGTGGACTTTAACCGTGTATATTAATGTTTGTATTCTTAGATACTCTGAGAAGCCACTTGCAACAATGGCAGCCCTCGTAACATATTTTCAGCTCTCTTCCATTCTTCATATTGTTTTCTTCCTAACAGTGCCGACAAGATCAGTTGCCATGACGTCGCCACCGGCTGTAAAAGGAGCTTATTCTTCAGACCCGACAAACATTCCCACCATCGGCCGTAGATACATCATTGTTCACTCATATTTACTATGCTTTTCTCATGCCAAGTAACGTCACCTATAAATTCGAAATATCAAGCTCGACAGCTCTAGAGCTGTCAAATTTTACAACCACCCTGCACCACAAGATTCCTCCGCCGGCAACCCTTTTCTCAATAGGTGGCGGTGGTTCTGATTCAAATCTGTTTTCTCGCATGGCTTCAAATCCAACGTCACGGAAAGCTTTCATAACTTCAGCTATGGAGGTCGCACGGAAGTTCAGCTTTGATGGGATGGACTTAGACTGGGAATACCCTAGTACCCCGAAAGACATGAAAAACTTAGCCGTTTGTTCAAGGAGTGGCGACGAGCTATCAACGTTGAGGCTAAGGCAACATCCCGATCTCCTCTACTTCTCACGGCGGCCGTATACTTCTCGGTCGACTTTTTCTTGGATGCAGTCTACAGAAAATTCCCTGTGCGGTCTATTAATCAAAATCTGGATTGGGTCAATGTAATGTGTTATGATTACCATGGAGGATGGAACACTTCGTTCACAGGAGCCCCTGCAGCGCTGTATGACTCGAACAGTAACGTGAGTACAAGTTATGGACTCAGATCATGGATCAAAGCCGGGGGGGGGGGATAGAAGCAAGTTGGTTATGGGATTGCCACTTTATGGGAGGACATGGCAGCTAAAGGACCCAAATTTTCATGAGATCAGATCGGCTGCAATTGCAGTAGGGCCAGGAGATGCTGGGGTGTTAACGTTTGCGGAGGTAGAGGAGTTCAACAAGAAGAATGGCGCAGTTATAAAACATGACATGGATACTGTGTCGACGTATTCTTATGCCGGTTCGACTTGGGTTGGGTACGATGACGATATAACAGCAACGTTGAAGATTGGGTTTGCACAGGCACTTAGAATTCGTGGTTATTTCTTTTGAGCCCTTGGTTCTGATAGCCACTGGAAAATCTCTAGACAAGGTAATAAAAGTGGTAACTTTTTTGGTATTTTATTACTATGATTTAGTTGATTGAGAATTTAAGTTCTTGTGTTTTGATCAATGTTTTTGCAGCTTCAAGAGCATGGGTTCTTGGTGAATGAAGATTGAAGCTTCCTTGGTATCTACAGTAGTACAACCAGAGTGAAACTGTTGTAGAAAAAACACGGTATAGAAGCTATATATATATATATATATATATATATATATATATATATATATATATATATATATATATATTGTAATAAAATTATCCTTCATTGAATCACAAATCCTTCTCTTTTCTTTGCTTAATAAAATAGCTTTAACAAAGAAAAGAAAAAATATTAATGAATGCAGAATGTGTAAACCATCTCAGGACAACAAAATTGTAGGCTTTAACTTAACCAGAATGTGTAAACCATCTCAGTTATGATATGAGCCAATTCCAAGGTTGATGCGGTTAGGTTTTCCACAAGGTCTTGTCCTGTTGACAGATGAACCAAATGAAATTTTATCCTTTAAGGGCATCAGTATACACACAGAAAGAGGGCATGTACCTTATGAAACCAGCAATTTGCAAGACGTAAGAAAGATGCCAACACTAGCTTTGCTTTTCTCTCATCCATTCGACAAAATTATCAAGAATCAACGGCCATGCTTGGGTTGCATCATAGTTTTCCAGATATGGAAAGCTAATCTGCTAACAAGGATTCAAAGTTATTATAGATGGCTTCAGATTGCTAGAAGGAAGGCGGAAAACAAATGCCTTTCCATCCAATATCACATGGTTCAATTCCATGAATGCAATATACGCAAATACATATGTCAACCATCACAAAATGAATTCAGGACGAATTATTTATCTTTTTACATGTCATTTTTTCTTCGTTTTGCTTCATTCTTCCTTTTTGCAGCCAAGAAAAACTTCCAATGCAAGGGAAAAGAAATTTTATGCTATTGAGTTTTGAGGGAAAATGGGAAAATAATAATAGCAAACTAGTACATTTTCAAAAGACTTACCTCTGTGCAAAAACGAAGAAAATTTATCCATTGGTATGCATTTATAACTTTGTAATCATTCTGGACCTGCCAGAAATTCAAAGTCCAAGCATCATAAGCGTGCATGGAATACATGTTCTAATAATAAAGAGAGAATCTAATCAGTATTTCATTTGCTAAAGATTAAAGAATAACAGCCTCATAAAGAGACTTGGCGGCCTACCTTCAGATATTCAACTAGTGAATCAACCTGAGGACGAAATTGGATCCCTAGAACAAGATTCAACAATTCACAGATGCTTTCAATGTCCACACTCTTTTGTTTCTCCTCTGGGGCAGTGGATAAGGAGTTAGATTTTAATAAATAAAATAATCCTATAAAGTGAATCTGTACATGGAGGGAAAAAAGGCTGCTTTCATTCAATTAATATGAACCTGTCAGGCAGTATTGGAATGCATAGATATAGAAATCCTCATATTGGAATGCATAGATATAGAAATCCTCATAATTTGATGGCTTCTCCACCTATTTTTCAGATACATAAAATATAAAATTAGTACTACCACCAAACAACTTACTTCTGAAGGAAAATAGAGATATTGTAATTAGGAGATTTAAGTTGTCTAGAGCTCTAGTTTATATTTGATGAGTTTGATTGTAATTCTAAATATTTTGAGTTGTGTGTTATGTTTCCCACATCAATTTGTCTATCAGAAAATGACTTTAAATTGATGGCAATGACCATTGCAGCAGATACAAATACCTCTTTCTCCAGTTCAGGAAGTGCTTTTTTTAAGTTTGGTAAGTGAATCAACCCCCAATGCTTTCAGGCCAGTTTGCCACTCATCCTGGTTCAGACAGGAGAAGGAAAAAAGAGGTCATTCATCTAATGGCAGTTTACGTTCTCTATCCATTGAATGTAGCAAGTCATATAAGTAGTGCCTCTACTTACCTGTGTAAAATAACCCTGCTTTTCAGCTTTTAGTTTCCTGAGAGATGCAGATTACATATCGTTTGAAGAAAATCTCACCCAACAGGGGGGGGGGGGAATCATTGTCAACCGAATACATACCAAGCAAGCATCAATATCCTCACATCAGTGTAGTCCACTCCTAGATCTGCACGTAGTGCTTCAATACCTTCTGGGCTGCTCAAGCAAACTAAGGGTATTAAAAAAAGAACACGATAATCTAAAGAAAATCTCTCTTGTGCTTCCAGTGGGGTTTATGTTAAAAAAAATTCAGACCCTATCAGGTTTCTTTAACATTCAGATAAGTTTTTTTAATGGCATAGCACTTTTCTTCCCCAGGGAACTTATAACTTTTTGACCCAATGAATTCTTAGTGGAAGCATTTATTGTTAAGACTTTGATATGAAATAGATCTATACATAACATACAATAAAATGTGAGAAATTATGTTCAAACAAGCTTTTCATTGACATAATGTTCAAAAGACAAATTGTGTTAAATTATGTTACAAAGCAAAAGCTGAGAGAGATGCTTGACCTTGAAAAATGATATGAGCATGATTTGGATAAATATAACATATTGATTTGGCCTTCTATTCGTTTGTGTTCATAAATGATAACACCAATAACCATTGAGCCAGAGCAAAAAGTTGATACCACCATACCAGTAGCTCAAGAAATATAAAGAATGTAGACAGAATGTACTTACTCAATCATGCCTAAGGAACTATTTGCATATATATTGAACAAGCGATCTATTTTTTTCCATCCCCTTTGTTTTAGCTTTATTTGAGACTGAAACAAAGAGTAGCACATCTAGTAAGAATGCAGGCACCTCACCAGAAAAACACAAAAGTTAAGGCGATTAAATATAGCAAGCTTATTTACGGGGAGGGGGGGGGGAATCATTGTCAACCGAATACATACCAAGCAAGCATCAATATCCTCACATCAGTGTAGTCCACTCCTAGATCTGCACGTAGTGCTTCAATACCTTCTGGGCTGCTCAAGCAAACTAAGGGTATTAAAAAAAGAACACAATAATCTAAAGAAAATCTCTCTTGTGCTTCCAGTGGGGTTTATGTTAAAAAAAATTCAGACCCTATCAGGTTTCTTTAACATTCAGATAAGTTTTTTTAATGGCATAGCACTTTTCTTCCCCAGGGAACTTATAACTTTTTGACCCAATGAATTCTTAGTGGAAGCATTTATTGTTAAGACTTTGATATGAAATAGATCTATACATAACATACAATAAAATGAGAGAAATTATGTTCAAACAAGCTTTTCATTGACATAATGTTCAAAAGACAAATTGTGTTAAATTATGTTACAAAGCAAAAGCTGAGAGAGATGCTTGACCTTGAAAAATGATATGAGCATGATTTGGATAAATATAACATATTGATTTGGCCTTCTATTCGTTTGTGTTCATAAATGATAACACCAATAACCATTGAGCCAGAGCAAAAAGTTGATACCACCATACCAGTAGCTCAAGAAATATAAAGAATGTAGACAGAATGTACTTACTCAATCATGCCTAAGGAACTATTTGCATATATATTGAACAAGCGATCTATTTTTTTCCATCCCCTTTGTTTTAGCTTTATTTGAGACTGAAACAAAGAGTAGCACATCTAGTAAGAATGCAGGCACCTCACCAGAAAAACACAAAAGTTAAGGCGATTAAATATAGCAAGCTTATTTACGGGGAGGGGAGGGGGGGATTCCAGCTTAATCATCTTAGGACAACCATCATTATCACTATTTCACCTAATTAACAAACATTCAAGTCATACTGCTACTCTACTAAAATCCTAAAAAGGCTATCCACACCACCAATTAGGGGCAGAACAAGAACACACAAATCATACCAAGAACAGGAAAACGAGGCTAAGTTGGTATATTACATGTAAAATATAACATATTAAATGGTTATAGTCAATTTAGAACTATCTTAAATAAAAAGCAAATTCCTTTCAATAGGTTGAATTCCTCACTCCTAGCATTAACTTTAAGGTCTAATGCTAAAAAGATCCCATTTTTGACGTAACAGTCTCCCCTACTTGCTGTATTCTCTAATTTGCTGTGAAAAAAAATGACCCTGTAATATTAATTATAACAGTAATTCAATTTAAGGGGATATTACAAAATTTCAGCGGAGATGTAGACATAAGTTGCAATATAATTATACATTCAACCAGAAAACCTATAATAGAATAGATTTAACCGAAGTTTGTTAAAAAGAATATTTTTATTAGTTAGCGCACGATGTTTCAGTTAAATATATTCACTTTTCCCGCGGTTTCTGAGAAACCAATCAGAATAGGATAATCTTGATTCACACACCAAGAAACCAGAAGAACAAAAAAAGAACGGCAATTACTGTAAAGAATTAATCGGGGCATGTTGGGCTTGTACAATTCTCGTCTTTTTTTCAATTCATTTAATCTTTTTTTCTTCCCGCGCTTTCTCGTGTAACAAACAAGAAAACATAGCAAAACCAATTCATTCTTTTTCTCCCACAGAAAGAAACTGAAGACAGAGAGGGAAGATGTACCAGAACGACCGTCGGATGATGTGACGGATGAGGAATTGGGTGGGGCAGAGTTTCGCTTAGATGCGCGAGGAGACATTGGCGCTAAATGAGATCGGATTGAAGCCAACGATGGAGAAACCACAACCGCTAGATTTGATGACCAATTGACTAGAGTGGAAAAAGAAACCCAGAACCCTAAATCCAATAATATTTAGAGAGAGGCAGAGCAACACTGTACAAACAGAGGATTATATATCGAGAGAGGTACTTTGGAGTAGCGTTGAGATCGAAGAGATTAAAAAGCCTAATAGTAGTATTTAAGATCGAAGGGGAGAAACATCTGTACGCGCCACGCGGATATCTGCTGCGCGTGGAGGGAGCTAAGATTAAAAAAAGCAAAAAAGTACTGTATTTGAGAACTAAAAGGGCTGTAATATTTATAATCTATGTTGGACGGCCATTATTGACTGCACTCAGGCCCATCATCAATTTTCCTTCATTATTCATAAACCCATTAGTTATTTTCACAAAATATCACACACAAAAAACAAAAACACTACTTAATTAGAGGATAAATGTGAAATAAAGTTAACCTTATGAAACCATACATTATTAGTAGTTAATGTAACATGTTTAAAGAGTGAATATGTATATAAAATTTAGGTACAAATTATAATATTTAAATGTCATAACTCTTAATCTTTAAATTAAATATAATTGTACTTAAACGCACTTAAATATTTGTAAATTTTGAAATAAAAACAATGAGAATCGATCTAATGTTCAATTGATACATATTTTTTATTTGAATTAATTCAATAATATATAAAAAACTCAAAATCAAGAAATTTCGATAAAGAATATTGGAGAAGGCCCAAACAATGAGGAGAAGCGATCCACTATATCGCAAATTGCAGCATCGTTTGGGCTGAAAATAATAGGAAACATATTCGAATTCAGACTCCACGAAAGGCCTATCTAGGAAAACCCTAAAATCCCAGATTCAGCACAAATTTATTAGGTTTTCACGGTCCCTTTTTCCATAACTCTTAACTCCGCAGCTTGAGCCTTGAGGACCTTCGTGCCGCATTCACCTCAACAGCGGAACTGCCAAAATGGTAATCGCGCTCCTTCTTCCTTCGATTCTTCATTACCTTAGACTATATTTGAGCTATTCATTTCTAAGCTTGAATTTCTGTACTTCTTGTTTTCACTTTCCCTTTTGGTGAAATCGTTGTGTATATATCTTTATATCTAAAGACGAAGTTTAGAGTCTGAATCTTGAATGGTTTAATTAGTGATCTTGAATTTAGGTAATATGGTTTTTCTTTAAGCCAGAATTTTGAGCGACATGCCTCGATGCATTAGGTTCTGGGGAGCAGTGTTTAGCACAACATATGCTAGTGAAAGCTTGTGGGTAAGATTGATTGTTTTGTAGTTTGGATTACTGCATTTAGGGTTCGAAGGAATTTATATTATTACCAATTATTTTATTTTAGCTTAAACATGTTCATCATTTGCTCGAATAGGTGTTGCAGAAAAGATGCGTCGGCTTCTCAACTTTTACAGTTCTCGTATTAAAATTGCAGCGTCTGTCCTGAATTGAACTGATAATTTGGTCTGCAAAATGATGATTTCAACCGGTTAAAGTGATGAATCCAACTATCTAAGATGTTTAATATTGCTCGGTAAATTCAAAATTTCCCCATTATCTGTTTATGAACATTTGAACATTGTAATTTAACATGACAATGGTTTATGATCCTAATATCAATGAATAACAGTCATAATAATTAATTATCAAACGAAAATTTCCAAAATCTGAAGTTAACACTGATGCAAACTTGATCTGTTGAAGAGTCTTTTTGCTGTAAACTCTAGACTAGTGGTCAAACCAGTGAGACTGACAGTTTGAATTATTATTTGACAATAATTAAGTAAATGTTCAAAAATCGTTTGAACCATCATTTTTTTTTTTGAAATTTCATAATAGTTCACATATTTCGATTTATCCCTTCGATTAAAAGATATATTGAGTTATATTTTTTTGTTTCCCAAGGTATCTATTGGAATGATTTTTTTTCTATTGATTCATACAAGGTAGAAGGTGACTATAAATTTTAAAATTGTTTGATGCTTAAGATAAAGATCTAACCATAAACAAGTGAGGTTTTGTGCAGGTCAAAAATTTTATTTTAATAAATTACAAGAAAAAAATAAAAAAAAAACGACTTTAAAGAGCCCCCGTGATATAGTTTGGTTTCGTTTTAATAAATTACACATGGCTCCATCAATTTTTAAACCGCCCATGTTCAACCATCTGACCTAAGTCTCATAGTTATAGAATTATATTTTTAATATATAAGTTTCTATTCATACATTTTTTGAACTATTTAATAAGGCACACACAACTTAAAAGATAAAACTATTCGACTATTCGAATTTGAGTATTTTAAGATAAAATTGTCCCCCTTCTGCCGGAACCATCATTGGGTTTCATTCTATAGAGTTTAATGAGTAGTCAGTAGAATCCTATAAAAGGCAAACCTCAGTTTTAACTTCAAAGCTTGCTCTGACTTTGAAAATGAATTTGATGCGGTGCCAATTTCCCATGACACAAACCATAAGAAAACCTTTGCTCGAAACTGCATGGACAAGTCAGTTCTGTAATACAAAAGGCTGTCGGATGATGTAATGAAAAATAGTTCATTCCAGCTAAAAACAGCGAACTTATGCCGAACCACAAAGCCTCCAAGAAACAGAGTTGATTCAAGTCAAATGAAGTGCACTCTTTCAATAACAACTAAACTCATCTTCACGTTGCCATGGCTTCCAATGGTGACATCTCTTTGGAGCAGATCAAGAACGAGGCTGTTAATCTTGTAAGCATTTGGCTTCCTTTTTTATTGGTTTTCATGTTGCTTTTTTGTCTCTAAATATGTTCTTTTTTTCCCTATGAAAAATAGATACTAAATTACAGTGCTTTGTGTTTGCTTTTATAAGAGAAAATCCCTGTGGAGGACAGAAAAGGCTCCAAATCTTTGGCCATAACAAGCTTGAAGAGAAAAGGAGAGCAAATTTCTTAAGCTCTTGGGCTTTATGTGGAAACCTATGTCGTGGGTCATGGGGGGTGCTGCTATCATGGCCTTTGTTTTAGCCGATGGAGGTGACAAAACAGAGGTACATTTATTTGCTTGTCCATTGCTAGTCTTGAGCTCCTTTTCTATGTCCCATCAACTTCATGGTTCACTTTGTAGGTGTTGAGAAATGGCAAATGGGGTGAGAAAGAATCTGCAATTATGGTACCGGGAGATGTAATTAGTGTCAAATTAGGAGATATCAATCCGGCGGATGCTCGTCTTTTGGAAGGCGATGCACTCAAGATAGATCAATCTGCCCTCACTGGTGAGTCCCTACCTGTTACCAAGATTCCAGGTGACTGTCTTCTCGGGATCTACCTGCAAAAACAAGGTGAGATCGAGGCTGTTGTCATTACCACTGTTGTTCATACCTTCTTTGGTAAGGCTGCTCACCTTGTTGACAACACAAACAACATTGGTCACTTCCAACGGGTATTATAATTGTGGTCATTTCTCTATATGATGATGCAAATCCATCATGTTTAGAATTTAGATTATGTAATAATAACACACTGCTATCAAATACCTTAATGGCACAGGTATTGACAGCCATTGGTAACTTCTGTATCTGCGCAATTGCTGTGGGAATGCTTATTGAGATCCTGGTGATGTACCCGATCCAACAAAGGAGGTATAGAGATGGTATTGACAATCTTTTGGTGCTTCTCATCGGAGGAATCCCGATTGCCATGCCTACTTTCCTGTCTGTAACAATGGCTATCGGGTCTCACCGCTTGTCACAACAAGGAGCCATCACCAAGAGGATGACTGCCATTGAATAAATGGCAGGGATGGATGTCTTGTGCAGCGATAAGACCGGGATTCTCACCCTCAACAAGCTAACAGTACACAAGAGTCTCATTGAGGTGTTCGTAAGTGGTATGGATGCGGACACCCTTATGCTGATTGCTGCAAGGGCTTCCAGGGTCGAAAACCATGATGCCATTGATGCTTCTATTGTAGGGATGTTGGGAGACCCCAAAGAGATATCTGATACAGCCCACATTACATTCATATAGCCTGCAATCGGAATGCTATAAAAAGACTTGCTGATTTTACTGCTTATCAATCTATAGGCAAGAGCTGGAATCACTGAGGTACACTTCTTACCATTCAACCCTGTGGATAAGCAGACTGCTATTACCTATATTGACAGAAACGGCGAGTGGCATCCTTGTAGCAAGGGTGCTCCAGAGCAGGTAAGATATTAATTACATCAACTGAATTGCCATGGTAGTTCATTTCTCATCTTCATGTAATTGCCTCTTACACTAGTGTGGCTTCTGAATTCACAATCTAATGTTGGTACCAGATCATTGAGCTTTGTGAGCTCACCGGAGACTTGAGGCAAAAGGTGCTTGATGTCATTGACAGTTTTGCCAACCGTGGTCTTCGGTCCTTGGGAGTAGCTAAACAGGTAGATGACCCCAATGCTAAATGATTTTATATGATTGTCTATTAAGATCGACCACTTCTCTAATGAAATTATCCGGTCTTCCATAGACAATCCCGGAGAAGACAAAGGGGAGTGTTGGAGGACCATGGGAGTTCGTGGGCCTCTTGCCTCTCTTTGATCCTCCAAGGCATGATAGCGCTGAGACTATTCGATAGGCCCTTGACCTTGGTGTCAATGTTAAGATGATAACTGGTGACCAGCTTGCTATTGGAATAGAGACCGGTCGCAGACTTGGCATGGGGACAAACATATATCCATCGTCCTCACTTCTTGGCCAGAGTAAGGATGAAGCTCTTGCTACCATTCCTATTGATGAGCTCATTGAGAAGGCTGATGGATTAGCTGGAGTCTTCCCTGGTAACTTGCTAAACTAACAATATTCATAGTAGATTAATGTGTAAGGTCCATTACTTAATTACTTACAATTTCTTGTATGCTGAGCAAAAGGACGAGATTGTTAAAAGGCTCCAAGAATTGAAGCACATATGTGGCATGACAGGAGATGGTGTCAACGATGCCCCAGCACTTAAGAAGGCAGATGTCGGTATTGCAGTGGCTGATGCAACCGATGCTGCAAGGAGTGCCTCGGACATAGTCTTGACCGATCCAGGATTGAGCGTGAACGTGAGTGCAGTTCTGACAAGCCGAGCCTTCTTCCAGAGGATGAAGAACTACACAATCTATGCTGTTTCCATCACAATTCGTATCGTGATGGGATTCATGCTGGTTGCTCTCATCTAGGGATTCCCAGGATCCAAGGCATTGGATGGGAATGGGCAGGAGTTATCTGGTTATTTAGCGTAATTACCTACATCCCTCTTGATATCCTCAAGCAGGGCCCTTTCTGAAATTTTGGAGGCCTGTGGGCGAATCAAAATTTTAGCCACTAATAATAATTATTATTAATAATAATAATTTTAAGAACATACAAAAATAAATTATTTTGTTTGTAAATTATACTTTTTTATTTATGAACATTTTTAGATGTAAAATCACTAATAATAGTGTCTACATCAATATGTTCTAATATATTTTTTTAACATATAAAATGGCTAGACCATTCAACATTTCTTGCGACATTGATGACCTTAAGTAAGTTTTCAACAATTTTAATTTTAAAAAATTTCTTTCAGCAGATGCAATGGTCACCGACATAGTTAAGAGAATTCGATAAGCAATTGAAACATTTGGATAACAATTTGAAACTTTGACAAACTTGAAAATTTTAAGTACAGACATTAACTTATTTGACAAAGTCATTTGTAAGACTTTCAATTTTGAAAAAAAAAAAAGATTATCTGCATCAACATCAGACAAATCGTAATGAGAAAAAATATTTTTAAAATTTATGCAAGATTTTTGTAATTCGATATCGCCCAGAGATTTTAACATTTTAGAATCAAATAAAAATTCAAAAATATTGTCAAATAACTTTAATTGTTCAAATTTATTTTTTAAAGAAGTTATAACTAAATCAACAATCACAAGAAAATAATCAACTCTAAAAGATTTTTTGGGTGATTGTAGTTTTTCACCATTATCATTCTCGTCAAATTATTTTCTTCTAAACACATGATGTTTTGTTGAAAATGTCGGTTCTATATTCATATCAAATGCAAGAGTTTTTGCAATATCCATACAAGACTCAAACCATTTATGTTTATATTTCCCAAAGAACAACATTACACTTTCGACTTTACTAAATGCAATTTCAATACACATAAATTTAGATTGCAATTTCTTGCACACCTTGTTAATAATAAATAAAATCTCATACGAAACCACCAAGTTAAGTAAAAACTCAAAACTTGCAAAAGAATTAACTAAACTCTTCGCTTCACTTTTTGTTTTGGCATCTTTACTACTAGAATTGTACAAAGCCAATAAAACTAATTTTATTTGAGGTCCTTGAAATCTAATAGCTATAATGCTTTTTATTCGACTCTCCCATCAAGTATTATATAAAGATTTAACTGTAAAATCTTTAACATTATCAACTAATTTTTTTTATTTTTGGTAAAATTTGCAAATAATGTGTATATGCGTTGCACAATTCCAAAAAATAGCTTTCACACAAAAATGTGTCATATCCGATAAAGTAAGATTAAGACTATGTCAAGCACATGACATATATAAAGCTCTTGGATTTATTTTAAGTAACCTCTTTTGAACTTCTTGGTGTTTTCCTTTTATATTATAACCATTATCATAACCTTGACCTCTAATATCATTAACATCTTGTAGACACTAATTTTGTCCGGGTCAAGTTAAATGCTCGAAATAAAATAAATTCGCATTACCCTTTTTTAAATACCCAAAAACCTTACCTTATACCCAAGCTCAAAATTTCATGGCACATTATATATAATTTTGTATAGTTAAAAAAAATACAAAATCACAACTCCTTATTCACCAAGGCTTGGTTCTCATTGGATGATCAATGCATCATTCCCATTGGTTAAAAAACTACTTAGTGACCAAGGTCTTAATTTTTATTAGTTCTTATTTTAAGGGGATAAACCAAAAATACCCTTCACCACTATATAAATATAAACCCCATGAACCCTAAAAAACCACTAACCTGATTTTTTTGGGCATTCGGCAAACCTCCCTCTTTTCATTTTTTTGAAAACCCAAAACCCCCCACTGCCATTTTTTTCAAGACCATTCAATTCCCTTATCCACTATAATTTTTCCTAATCGAAATTATTTTCTACCATTATTAAACCCTTGAATCGAGCTTCTCAACCCCAACAACAACTCATATGGAATTTAGTTGATCGAGCATAAATATTTGAGTTTTGGGTACATTCTTCCATTTTCTTTTTATTTATGTATAATCCTTTTTATAGTTCAATGAAAATGTGGATGATTTTATTGGTAACCTTTGTTGTTTATTTTAGTCTTTTTATGTGTTCTATTTTGTTATTTTATTTTGCTTATGACATGTATGTTATTTCACTTGTTGAATGTTATTTAATTTATTATTAGCGTGTTTACTTTATTATCATGATTTTTCACATTATCCCGTTTATGATATATTTTGTGCATGATATATAATATATAATTAAAATATATTTTCTTAAAAGTATACATGTGGTCTTTCATTTGGGTTTAGTTTAGAAGTTTAGGTGTTTTTATGTTTTAGGCTTAGTAGTTTGGGCCTTTTTGTGTTTAGGGCTTGCTTAGGTTAGAAGGGTTTTGAGTTTGATATATTAATTCTCGATTAGAATTAGGTAAAATTAATTTGATTAATTTAAAATCGTGTGCTCGTCTCATAGGGGCACGATCTTTAAATTAATTAGATTAATTTAGGCTTAGCCTAGAGCCTTAGATAGATTAAGGTTCAAATTAGTTTAGTGAATTTAAATTTACCTTTGGCTTATTGGGATAAATGTTAAGTTCATTAAACTAGTTGGACATTTCTTAATTATTTTTAAGATAAAATTAACATGGAGATTAAATTGACATTTAAATTAAAACATGATTAATTAATTCGATTTACTTTAAATAGTGTTCTTGGCTTATCGGAATACTAGTTTAAGATCGATCGAGTTAATTGTCATGTTACAAGATAAATCATAATTTATTAGGGTTCTCTAGCCTTTATAAGATTAATTAATTTAGGATTAATACTAGAAGCACCTAATTAGTAACTAGATCACTAATTTGGGCCTTTTAGGTTAGGACTTTTAGTGGGCCTTTATGTGTTTAATTTTCAAGTCTTTGTTTGACATTCATTTTATTGTTATCATTTGCCCCATTTGATTTATATGTTAATTAATTTAAATCATAAAAATGAGGTATTCATTAATTCCGATATTTGTGTCGCAACAGTCCGAGCTTAAAGGATGTTAACCAAAGATTTGAATTAACCCTTACCGACTCAAGGTAAAATTAAAACTTAACCAAATCATTATATCATATTTTAAAATGCTTGCATCATGCATAAAGGTGACGTGCGAGATTCGAACCATAAATTAACACGGCAGTCGGGCTTATTCGATGTCGGTTTAATCTATGGTCCGATGTATCGTCAACCTTATTAATTAAATGTCCAATTAATTTGAATTCACTAGTTTGATAAAGCCCGTTCAATTAAGGTTAATTTTCAATTAAGGTCACTGAATTAAATTCCTTTCAAATTCTGATAATTTCCTTCAATTAAAAGCAACAAATATTTTGGTACCGATTTCTAGGCGTGATGGGGGTGCTAATCCTTCCCCACACGTAACCAACTCTCGAGCCCTTTCAAAATGAATCTCTGGTTTTGTGGTATCTGGCCTACCTTATCCAAGTGGCAGTTGGCGACTCCAAGTTTTTATCGATTTTCCAAAGGAAATGAATTTTCAAAAGAAATCCCTTTAAACCAAGATTACAAAGAAATGATTTTGGGGATAACTCGTAGCGCCGAACTTATAATTTTTCTAAAGGTTTTTCTAAAAAATGTTGCTACAGCATGGCGACTCCGCTGGGGACCAATTTTGTTTTTAAAACAAAAAAGAGAGTTAGGCCAAATAAAATATTTGTTGTTTTTAATGACGGAAGATTGTCGCAATTTCAATTGATTCTAGTAAGGTTGACCCTTTTTTGAAAATGTAACTACAATTGAACGAGCTTTGATAATTGGTGGCCTTTGAATTAATTTTTCATTTAATTTTTAAGGAATCACCGACATGTGTTGCACCATTTCATCAAGCTCTATACCCGAGCTCTATTCCTTAAGTGGGAGTGAAACGTCGCATACCCACGTGAGTAGCCCTCCACGGGTCGGTAATTCACTTCCGAAATCCACGCCTTTTATCATGTGAGCATCCCTCCACGTCATTAGGTCATGTTTTCCCTCGAACTGAAACCAATTCGCAAGCTTGTAATGGGCTAGAATTGGGGTTCTTGTTGCATTAGTAGGTAATAAGATAGGTTCGGGTACCCAATTAGAACCGAACTCGTGTGTGTGAATTTAAGAAGCCTACCCCTATTAGAGCCATGCGGATAACCCTAGCGAACTAGAATTCATGCGGTTAGGGTTCTTCCTTTATGTGATTGTATTTCGTTTATTTTCCTCGTATTTATCTCTTCTTGTTTTTTTGAATTCATTATCCATCAGTTGACTAACCCTTTTCCTTGTCTTCTTTCTTTCCCTTTGTACCTTTTTGTTTTGCATACTTTGTCATATCATGAAGAGCACATTGAATCGGAAATAGTCTAAAATTAAAGACTAGATTAATGAGAGGTTTGGTTCGAAATAATGATGAAAGGAATCACGACGTACAAATATGGTCATAAGGGGAGCATTTACATGACGAGGGCAATATTTCAGCCAGAGGTTCAAGTCAACAGTGTCATCTAAAACCTTCATGAACAAAAAAGTTAATGATGTGTCCAAGTGGAACTTAATGTGGAATGATTAGGATTTTGAGGCAAGAAGTACTTTCAAAGATGAGTATAGCGACATCTCATATTCTCTAGATGTTCCGATCAACCAATCACTACTTTAAGCATTGGTAGGGTTTTGGGAACTCCGCATACGGTTGTTTCATGATTGACGAATTTGATTTGACCCTAATAATTGAGGAGTCTCAAGACCTTGTAAGAAGATCAGCGAGAACCGCATCTACTCAAAGAACAAAGCTTTCCGGGGTAAGCTAGAAGGTTTCTCAGGCACTTTGCCATTTTGGGTCGACAATCAAGTCTTGACTTAGAGCGAGAAAGAATATTTCGAGTGGGAAAGAATCCTGGCCTTAGCTTTAGCACACCCCGAGGGTCGAGTTCAACGGGCCTCTTTCAAGGAAGAAATTTAAGTACACCAAATGCCAACACATGAGCGACTATAATTCGCCGCCTACATCACTTGGGGGAAAGACCAATAATTGGTACATTTGATAACTCCAATGCAAGAGATCGCCCAAAGATACAATTCCTAATGAAAGATGTTGCCAAGCTTCTAAAAAAGGAAGAAGGGATTGTTTGGATCTTGAAGAAAATTGTCGACCTAGATACCAGCTTGAGGACCACATATGTAGTGGGTTCCCTTTGATCATGGTAACAAACTAATGTTCCCATTAACGCAAGTCGTTTAATGAGAATATTTGTCGAACTCAGTGTCGCTCTTTGCATTCATTCATATGTCCATAGTAGCATTATCTTGTATTGCGTTTATTGTTGTTTTCTTGTCTTCTTCAATTCCCTTTGTGCATATTCATAGCATTCTTCGCATGAAATGTTGATTTGAGAACAGTTCAAATCTAATACCTATATTACGGGAGAAAGAGTCTTTAATAATGAATTAAAGAATCTCAAAGTTTACGATCACAAGATGAACAAGGCCAACCCAGTTATTGAGAATAAACTCAAGTTTCAGTTGTACCCTACGTGGAAGCTCTTATTCTTTACTCGTTGTAATGGGACTCGAACTTCGTTGTGAAAAGTTGCTTAATAAGAATGTTTGTCAAATCGGTACTTCTGTGCATTTCAATTGTACCTTTTTGTTTGATTACCTTTAATCATCTATTTCTGTGGTGCATACGACACATCGCACACATTCATTCATGTTTTTATAGTATCATTATTTTGAACGCATTGATGTTTTTGACCAAGTGATTTTCATTCATCTTCTCATAATAGCATTGTCTTGTGACGCATTATTATTTTTGTTCAAATAATGCATTCCTGCACATTCATTACATCATGTGTATCACTAAATTGGGAAACATTCACCTTAGAAAGTATGAGTAAGGAGGGAATAACTTCTGATCGGTTCAACTTCAGAAAAATGAATGACGTAGTAGCTAGAATGGATAAGCTCGAACAACTTCAAGAACAATTGGTTTAGAATCAGAATGAGACAATATCCTATGTGAAAGAGTTCCAAGAGGAAACAAGGGGGCAAATCGATGAACTAAGGGGTATGTGGCCATCATGACCAAAGAGGAGGGTATGAAAAAAGACTCTTTCGTGAAAGAGGAGGGGCGAGAGTCGGGATTGTGACTTCATAGCGGAAAGGGTTTTGGTTGATGAGGACCAAGTTATCCTTAGCCAATATGAGATAGCATGCAATGCCTCTTAATGGCCAACCAATCTGGTGTTGGATAAGGCAGAAGACTCTCCCTTGAAGATCTTGTCATCGACAACAAATGAAGAACCGAGAAAGCTTAAGCCACATGGTGAGAAAGGTACAATATACAACAAGAGGAAGAAGATGTCGACTAAACTATCTTCTGAATTTTTATTCCTGCAATTACATTATCAGCCTTTGATTCTAAAACCTCATCAGTCGTCGGTTAGCCACGCTTCCAAGGCTCAAGAAAAGAAAGAAAAATCGAAGGACTTCTAGTTCACCCCAGTCTTTTCACCTACCGAGACCTGTATTCCAAGTTGCTACACACCCGATTGGTGGCGCCTTGCTTCATCAAAGCCCAGTTACATCTGTATCCTAGTTGGTTCAGTAAGAAAGATCATTGCGATTACCATGTCGGAACTCAGGGGTATTCCATCGAGAGGTGTGTAAGTTTTTAGCGTAAAGTTCAACATCTCCTAGATATCGGGGTATTAGAGTTTGAGATGATGAGTCCAGGTTTGAAGATAAATTTTCCAGACATGGCTGGTACTATGAAATTAGGAGAATATCGGGTCGATGTGATGAAAGAGGTAGATGAGGTAAAGTTGCCAACATCGACAAAACCAGAAAACATCAGCAGCCACCATAAGCACAATCATTCTGCAAAAATCTTGGTTCCGAACCTACTCAAAAGATCTGAAGCAGCTCTAAAAGAATCCCCAAAGCGACATGCCCTAATAATAGTGATGTCTTCCGAGAAGGGGAACCCTACTTAAGGAAAATGGGGAAAAGGAAAGATGTTACATCTGCTAATTCAGATGTTATTCCCAATGACAAATTCGGAGCTGTTACATCTGTTAATTCAGAATAAACTCCTGAGGATACCTCTCCCGAAATGGAATGCCTTTTTCAATCCCAATTTGCTTGGCAGTAGGGTCCCATGCGAATATTATCACGGTGACTTTGGCCACACAACGGAAGAATGCGTGTTTTTAAAGGGCAGGGTCTATGAACTCGTTAAGAACGGAGTGCTTTCCTTTGAGAATAGAAGACCTAAGTTTAAGAAAGAAGCCATATTTTTGGGAAGGTTTGGAGCGTCGGGATGAATGACCAATGTTGCAAGGGTCAAGAATTTCTAGGGCATCCTATCATTGTCTTATTATTTTTGCTGTCTCTGTTTTTCTATGAATGTTAACTTTGCTTTTGTTTACCCGAAGGTAGTAGTAGTGACCTTTTGGGAATATTCATGTTATGTTTGCTTTTGCCATTCCAATGAAATGATGCTCTTTTCTTAAAAGCGTATATGTATATATTCTATCCTACCTTCGTAGACCCCCGGATATCACGTGCATGATGCGACATTGATTCTAATGAAAGAGATCAATTGACTGTTGTGATAACGATGAAGCGTGATTCCCTCTCAGTCTACTCTGGTCGGTAAAGCGAGAGAAGCAAGATCACTACTCCTTCGATGATGTTCGATGTTAAGAAAATCTCCTAGGCGAACCCAAATGGATTTGCTTGAATGTGCCTAAAAATAAGAATAGAATAAAACAAATTGATTTAACTTTCAGAGCCTGGTAATAGGCATTTTTCAAAAATTACTTCAAAGCCTGGTAATAGGCATTAATCAAAAAGCATTCCATCCAATGTGCGAAACCTGGTAATAGGCATTTCCAGGTACGAGTACGGAATTTTAGGGACACTCCGTTGAAGCCCGAAACTCCTCGCTTCACGAGTGATGGTAATATTTCTAAAATCGTGACTATGCTGAGTAACTCGGGGTATTGTTGTATGCTCCATCATTATCCTCGAGACAAAGGACTGTGACGAGATGAATTATCCTAAAAAAGAGAAATGAATAAACAAATTGAATAAGTCCAATGCATTCTAATGGAGCTATGGGAGGAGAACAAATCTAATAAGGAGCTACGCTCTACCTGTTCAATACCCTGGCGTCATAGATGAATACTTGAGGACACTGACACAATATTGAAACATATACTTACACTTAAGAATTCCTAAATTGACATTATCTGCGTTCCATGGGCTAAATAAAAGTCGGAAAGCTTAAACCTTTGTTAATGGAGAGGGATAATGAGAACTAAAAGGAGTAGTTTTCGAACGGATCAAGCAAGAACCAAAATCATGAGGATGAATCGAGCAATCTGGGAGAATTTCCCTACTACGAGTATCGCCACAACATTCAAAGGCAAACTACTAATCACCGGAAGGGTTGAATCTAAGTCGCTCTTACATTTGATGTCCGGGGCATTCTATTCTTTTTCATTAGTTTTGATTTTGTATATTAACCCAAGAAGCATCCTTTGTTGAAATGTTGATTAGCAAGCTTGTGTAAAAAAAGAAAAGAATAAGGTCTTCGTGTTTTAGAATGGAGTTTGGGGCGCAATACTAGATGTGCATATGATTGACATGATACAAACCTGTCAGCAGTCCTGAAAAGAATAACAATAGGCCGTAGTATGCTACACGATTCAGAGACTTGAAGTGAGTATTTACTATAAAACCTTGGCCGGCCCAGAAAAATAAGGAATGAATTCTATATGAAATTTAGACAATCATGAGGCATGTTTTCAGCCTAACATTGAGATGAAAGAAGGGCCATACCAAAGAGTCATGGACAAATGACCGTCGAACCCAAAGAAGAGATAAAGTACTACCAAGATCAGTAAAAAGGGGCATCTTAAGAAAAACCTCAACCCAGCTGACCGACGTTGGTCAGAAGTTAACCAAAGTGCAAGGCGACGATCTATCAAGCGAGTAAGGTATGCTTACATCAGCTGACAGCGAAACAAGTTACGAATGTTGAAGCAGACCTAGAAGCAAATTAGAATTGTTTACAGCATTCGACCTTCTCCTAGTCAATTCCCCTTCATCAAGTGAATCGTGTAAAAGAAAAAGATGGCGGCCTACAGCAAACTTGAGGAAGGCATCACCAAGTGATTCAAGCCTTTCAAGAGAAAAACGCTCTTGGCACTTCTCTGTAGTGAGTGCTTCTAGGACCTATCACCATTTCAAACTGTTAGTAGTTGATAGCATGCATGCATATGTTTGCATTTCTTGAGTAAATGATTAGACTAGAACAGTAAATAACTTAATGGATACTTAGCCTAAAGTGTTATTAATAACATCATATGCCTTACCCTACTGGCTGTAACTTCAGCTCCCTCAGGAAATGAAGCGGAAAAAACATGCTTCAATTCAATAGCCACAAGCAAGTTCTCTAGGCGATGCATAATTGATGGTAACAAAGAAAGTGAACTCCCAATATCTTTGGAGAAGCCTATTATTTTCAACTGACAAAGCTCAGGAGGCAAATCGATGAAGTATTCTTCCAGTTCTTGAGATTCTGTTTACGGCAAAGAAACGGCCTTAAGAAACGAAAAGCCAGAGAAAATCAACAAGAAAACATTTTTCTCGTTCTGGAATATCATATTTTGAACACAGATAATCAAGTACAACAAGCAACATACTTAGGAAAAAGGGAACCATAACAAGCATGAAACCAAAGCAAACAAGAAGCTACCTGAATCCTCCGGCTTTCGGTTGTGTAGCAAATTGTGCAATTTAAAAAGTGGTTTTGCATGCAGAAGAGGTTGTTCAGGGAACTTAAGATGAATGCCAGACCTGATTGACAACATTGATGTTAAAACTCTATCAATTGAAATACTAGATAAAAACCTAATAACAGTTGGGAATCAAGAGTCGAGCTACCAACATTTTTAAGTGCTCCACATGATTTAAAGTGCCAGAATCTCTATATGGGCTGTAACCATTTTTCCCCTGACAATACCAGTAATAAAGTAAAAGGCTGCCTTGTGTGTGGCATACACCAAACTATTCTCAATGTCTCTTATGCTCGTACAACCATTTACAAGTTGCAAGCAAACATCTGAAGAGAAATTTTCATTCTTTGCCGATTCTACGGGAGTCTTAAAAAGTGGAGATGACAAACATCTTTGTACAATCCCCCAGTCCACTGTCATTTTATTCTCGCAATTGGAAAGAATAACAGGGAGTAACAAGTAGAATGTTGAGGAGCTTGACGAAAGAAAGTCGCTGTTTCCTAAAGTAAAAAATCCAGAGAGGAGTTTTGATCTATCAAGGATGACCTTGAAGAACATTTCTTGAGAATGTTGTGCCTCCATGATCTGCATATGTAAGAATACACAGTGAACTTTGGTAAGTAAGTTAATTAGAACATACTCTGCCAGAACAAAACATAGTTACCTCTTCTCCCTTAATTCTGCTACTCCTGATGGGACAAGTTTTGTCATCACCGACCTACGGCAAGCTAGGTGAAGATCCAGCTCCATTCTCTCAGCTTCTTTAGGTAGAGGAGACTTGACAAAAAGAGCAAACTCTTTATAGCTCCTATCCTCAGGATCCGGAATAAATTTTATATAGTAAGAATGAAGGACATAATTTTCCAAGTTAGTCCATGTTTTTTTAAGCAAAGCAGGCACAAGCATCTCGTGTAGTTCACCACGCAAATCCTCATCTGCCAACAAACAAAATCAAATTCTGCAGAGATTAAAGACAAGCAAAAGTGATTTGGTCTACAATAGTCACCCCACCCCAAACGAAAAGGAAAAAGACAACAAATTTGCTCTGCATCAACCTTCAGAGCTCCCAGGATCTGAATCCGCAAGCGCTGTTTCCTCCTTAAGAACACTGTTTTGCAATGGCAAGAGATGGTCAGTCAAGGCTCCCACTTTATGCAGCTCTTCAATGGCTTTTAGACAAGCATCTTTTTTGGCAGCATCAACTGAAGATTGAGGCGTACTGGCAATTTGATGTATTGGAGCATTGGAAGGTAAAATTCTATTGCAGACTGTCCCTCCTGTATCATCAAAATAATAAAAGCTTGGCTTGGGGTAAAAGTACCTGAAAAATATTTTCATGAGGATAATCTAAATGAGTAAAAGAAATTCCACACAAACATATGTAGTGGACTATAAATTTTAAAAGCAGGTAAGAACAAAAAAGTTAGAAGGCCTACTCATCATGAGGAAGTTTTGAGCAGTAATGATGAAGTAGAGAGATACTATATCCTGAACTAATAGAAGCACCGGATGAATCAACTGTATATATTCTTTCCTCGGGACCAGTAGAAACCTCAGTAGATGTTCTGAAAGTAATTTCCATATTCATTCGAGCTTCATCTTTCTTAAAATTGTTAATCAAATTTAGTTCCCTCTCATTCGCACTGCATTAAGAAAAAAGAGAACTTATTCTTTCCAAATAACGGAAAGGAGCCGTATGGACAGACCCCCTTCAAATAGTAAATACTTTTATGATCAGCACCTGTTCACTAGAAATGCATACTCAGACAGGCATTCTTGCACGACCTCTTGATTGGATAAAACTTGCAACAGTTTCTGGAAGGTCAAAACGTATCACAAGGCAGCATGTCTGGATGTCAAGTCCTTCTTCACCAACTTTAGTTGCAACCAAAAGATTCAACTGCAAAGCCGGCATTCAAGGAATCAAGAAAAAATCAGTGTTCCTACCAGTCAAACAGATTGAACGGGGAATCAATAGCTTGCCTGGTCCAGTATATATCATCAAACTCGAAAATGGGAGAAAACCAATTGAACCAGTAAAAACTGATTTTGAAACATTTCTTAGAAGTTTTTATGAAAAAAAATTATTGTATGTGATGAGATTTAAACCTTTAATCCCCTGAACCAATGTTAAAGATCGTATCATTTACCCAAATACATATATTTTATATTACAGATGCAGGTTCAAGTTACAAGAACAAAGACCAAATGAAAGAGTTTCTGTCACATAACAACTTCAAGATACTAGGAGATGCACTTCCCTTAGCAAACACTATATTTTGAGCTGACGCTGTTTAAGTTGGTTTGATTGTTCTCTTTAACTTAGCATAGTGAGTAATTTTGACAGCTATTTTTTAACTAGTTTATTCTTCTTTTGTTGGAAGAATTTCTACCTAGGGGGAGGGGAAGGGGAATTTGCTCCTAATGGGTTTTGAACCCACAACCTAGGGGAGAGGGGAGGGTGTCAACTGAGAGTTTTAACCACTTGCTCTAGTGATTGTTGACTAACTAGTTTATTCTTCACTCTTTTATACTGTAGTTTATTTGAAAGGATTAAATTGACTAAACAATAAGCTTTAGGGACAAAATTGTCAAAAAAATGTTTACTATTGGTAATCTTACATTATCACCGTCAGGTAATGTTGGGAAACCAAACGAGGTAACGTGATTCCGACATTACCCGGTGTAAATGTAATATAAGATTACCCGAACCACAATATCTGCCCTACATTGTGCCCAAAGAATAAAATGAGCCAAACTGCTTAAAAGCAAATATACAAGTAACAATTCAATGACGTGCAAATTCACATGACATAGAAGGGGGCAGGGTAAGCAAGGAACATTAACACTGGCAGAAAAGGGTTACCTCTCCAGTTCTGAACTTCTCAAGAATGTCCTTCATTGTCTTTCTTAACATACTTTTAAGCCCAGAGTGAACTCCCACAAGAAAATGCACTTCCAATATGATAGGAACTTAAGGTTTTGCAGTATGTATGACAGGGATCTTGCAGTAACAATCCTATTCACAAAAATTATACATTTCATATTTGGCCGTAACCTGCAAAAGGAATTGTAAAAGTTTCTCAGAGAAATATTTATATGATACACCTTACTTGTTAGTTAAATAATGAGAAAGGCAAAAGGAAAAAAGTTCGAAGGCATGAAAAACCACAGTGGTAAAAGTTTGTAAGTAACCAGACAAAAAAAGTGAGACATGGTGCAAAGACATAATTAATATGAACATAAAATAATTGCAATTACGTTGACCACAAATGGCTGCTCCCCTCAAAATCTAAATAATTCCAACAAATTCTAACAGCTGATATTCTTAAGTCATAATGTGCAAATAAAAGATTCTATTTACCAAGTAACATGTAGAATATCTAACAAATAACCAAAAAACAGTATGCATGCTTGAATACAAACCTGAAGGCAGAAAGAATTCCAACAAGGCGTAACAGTTTTCTTGAGAAAAATGGTTCCTTCAAAATCTCTACATCAGATAAATCATGTGCTGACCCATCCACAATATTAGCAACAAATACTAACAGCTGAGATTCTTAAGTGGACAGAAACAATCAGCAGATCATAAAAGTTCAAAATCTATCTGATAATCTCCATTTACCAAAAAAAAATGCATACATGAAGTAGTAAATCATAACTGATTACCATATCTCTCCTGCATAACTGAACTTACTTCGATGAGCACAATAGATGGGTATGCAGAAACCAAGAGACTAGACAACAGCTAGAATGAAATTGAAGCTACAATTTAAAATGCCTGAATAGATTATACCTCTCTTACAATCTGAAGCAAAAACATCAGCAGCCTGAGCAAGATATCGATCACATAGGGAGTCATCACTTAAAATTCCTTCATTTTCTATCAATTCGTTTCGCTCAGAATTATTACAAAGAAGTTGGCATGCCTACAAAATGCGCACAGTGGGGGTGGGGTGAGATTAAATCAGAATTTCCCCAGATATTTAACTAGCAATATTTCTAACATGAATTTGAAAGAGCATAGACTTTATGAATGTTGCCAGATAAGTAGAAAACAGTAGCAGAATATGAAATAAGAGCCAAAATAACATTAGCAGCAGAACACTTTATTGCAGGAAATGCTCTCAACTGCCAATTAACAGAAACAAGAAATTCAGTTGTTTTCACATTATCTTACTCGTAATGCTCCCCAAAGGCCAAGATTTTCCAAGCAAAAGGTTATATTATCATGCATTCTGTTGAGCAGCTTTTTCATGCTCATGGCAGATTGAACATTCTTCCCGACAAGTGTTGATATGCACTGCTCTTGCCACGAAGAAACAGCAAAAAAAAATTAATGCTTCTTTCAAGATAATTAAATTCAAGAGAGTGCAATGTGTCACTGCAACAAAACCTGGCGCTTAATGTCCTCAAGTTTGCTACAAAAAATCATGTAGGAACTAGAAGGACCATAATCATATACACTAACAACAGGAGTTGCTACAAAGCTTTCTAATTCCTCCTTATCTCCAACTGAATAGACCTGCAATTTATGGAGTGAGAAGTATTAGAAAATGAACTGCTCTCAGCATCTACATCAGAACAGCAATGGAGTTTGAGAGAAAAAAACCTCCCCCCACACATTTTGATTATAACCAATAAGCCTGGTTTATAAAATTGAAAAGGCAACAACTGTTTCCACATCTCTAGAGATCTAGGTAGCACAATCACATGGAGCAAGGGGAAGAGAAGGAGAATGATGATGGAGATGAAGATGCTATGAAAACAATTTAACAATCCTTAATGGCTCAAGATATTTCTGTACTTATACAGCTCATAGTAAATCCATCCATATGCAGCTGAAAATAAGCATAAAAACATAAAATATCAAAGCTTATTTATTTAATCAGCTCAGTGCTCACAGTAAATTAGAATTGCCGCATATACCTAACAATACAAGGTTGCAGCAATATTGTTTGTTTAGGCAAACTAAGTCTCATCAATACCTGAAATATTTCTTTACCTATTATATAATGAACTAAGAACCTAGATCATTCAACCTAAGCAGTTCTACTAGTAGATAGGTTAACTCAATTATGAAGAAAACCAAACACGTGTTTAATCCACCAAACAGAAGAAACAGATGGTTTAGAAAGCTCAAAAGATGATATGATCCTTGTCAACTAAATCAAGATAAATTATGAACTGTCATTACTCCAGCTAATGATAGTTTAAAAAGGGTTGACAGAACAAAAGTCATCCATTCAGGCTAACAAGACCATCACTTCACAAGTAGGTACATCTACAATTAGCATTACAAAAGCCTAACCTAACCATAAAAACTAAGAATAGTATCTTCAAAATACATGTATTCTAATTTAACAAGGAAACCTTTAGGCACCGAACAACTTCATATGACATACATGAAGTGTTGTTTAGGTGCTTTGCTCATCATGTAGGAATTATGATAGCACTTAGAACCCTATCTTTAGTTTTTAGAAGGAAAATAATAGACTGCATAAAACCAGATTATGTCGCAAAGTGAAAGTTTCCAAGACTCACCTTAGCATCAAGCAAGTTTTCAAGACTATTGATGCTTTTTGGTAAATTTACTTGACTAGAAGCATCTGAAAGCATAAGATGAAGTTATCATAGAAGTAACTATCAAAATATGAGATAACAACTAATAACTAGAACATCCTATCTCTAAATTTAAACAAGTTTTAGAGAACAAAAATGAAAATGGGTTCAAATATGGAAATAACCAAAAAGAAACATTTTCAATTTGAAAACACCGTATGTCAATTCCTTTTTTTCTTTGTATTTTGCAAGTTAAGAAGCCCATAATTAAACAACATTTGCAGCCATCAATTAATAAATATATGTTAGTATTTATAACAGAAGCCATTAGTATTACTTATTTCATTAACCGCTTTTGTTTTTAACTTTTATCTCTAGGTACTTGGCATCTTGAATTACTTATAGTCTCCTTTGTTTCTTTCCACTCAAATCCCTTTAACAACAGCTTCTGAAATTAGTCGAGAAATTTGAAATCAAGAATAGTACCATACTACCATTGGATATTTTATTTATTTCTTTAATCATTCTTTTCACACACAAAAAGTGTGTAAGGATATCAATCATATTACACTTTTTGGAATTTTAAGAAAACATTTGTTTTAAGACACCAAAATGTATTCTTGAAAATAAAAGTTGTTTTCCTAATGGAAATAAGAATTAAAAAATAAAATCCTGAAATCAAACAAAGTCTTAGGCTTTCAAATGCATTTTCTTGATTGCTTCCACCTTTACAAGCAACATGTTCTCATAACACCTATAATTTCTCATAATTCCAAGGGGACAGAATTTTGTGCGGCAAAGGAATTGACAATCCATGCAATAACTCAACTTTCATTTCAAAAGAAATGCAACTTTTTAATACCTTTACCAACAACAGGAGAGGCTGTCATGCCGAATATATGCGGAAGCATTGATGCAGTAGCTTTATTATAAAAAACCTACATGGTTGTCAGAGGTAATATAATACATCAATTAATAGAAAACTAAACTTATCATTAAGAGTACAAATACAATACATGTAGCACTTTACTTTCATGATTTCTGCATATGGATGATTGCTTTTAATTTGAGCATGATGACACTCGTCAAATATCAGAAGAGCTATTAAGTTCATCCTGACGAAACAGTGATATAAACTACGAAGTAGTACTTGAGGAGTCATAACAAGAACCTGTACCCAAGAAAAATATCAGCATGGATCAAAATATAAGGGAAGAGTCATGCAATCCTCAAGGATCCATAATCCTAAGTAAAAATCCTCTATAAGGGGGAAAAGGAAGAAAGAATAACCAGCACAAATAACATATTTTGTAAAGTGGAATAAGTTTAAATTGGTAAGCTTCGTAAGACATATCTCTTTCTAGTCAAGCATTCTATATATGCTCTGTGCTCAGATAGCACTATAAGACGGGAAGGAGGAAGGGCAAAATGATACGAAAATTTTTCATTTAATGATAATCATTTTCATCTTTCTACATTTGAAAGAGTCCATATAGGATGACAAACGACACAGATAAATTTTAAAATTGCATCAATCAAAGAACATAATCACCTCATACTGTTCAATCTCTTTTTCCCAATCATGATGGTTCTTCAAGTGTCTGCAGTTACCACAAAAAGTTCCAACCTTGAAATCAAGAGAATCTTCTATAACACGGGCTTGCTACAAAACAATAACAGATCCATTCAAAACCATGCATGGTCCACTGCTGCATAAAATCTATAATCATCTATCCGAGTTGGTTCCTAAATTCCAAACTTAGCCAAAACAATTTTTACAACCCTAATCATTCCTGAAGATCGAGTACTAACCTGCTGAACTAAAGCCACTGTGGGGGCAAGAAAAATACATATCCTTTTCTTAGGTTTCCGTATCAAATGACCAAGCTCATATATAAGCAGAACAGCGATATGAGTCTTCCCACAACCAGTCTCCAAGTATACAATTATGTTCTCTTCCGTGGCTTTCTTGCACTGATACCTTAAATAAAAGCATAAAACCAACGTAAATTTTAAATAAAGAAACAACAAAGTAGAGCTTCCAACTTAACAAAGAATCTTGTACTTGGCTTTCAATGTCCCCAAAAGAAAACACACACACACACACATTTCCCTCAAGCCAAACAAACACCTATTGTTTAATTTAACTGGAACTCATGCAAGAAATCAAAAAGAGAGAACCAAGATAAAGCCACATTGCATAAAGAACAATAAAAGAACGAAACAAATAAGCATAAATATTTACATGTACGGGGAAGAGTAAAAGGGGCTAACTTTCTTGCAATCTTTCTTGGGTCCTTCTCTTTCTTTTCCACTTTTGCTTCATCTTCTTCGCTGATTTCAACGATCGGCGAGAGTGGAGAAGAGGCTTTAGCTTTAGAGGCAACGGACGGCTCGACCCCGTCGGTGGACAATTCGCAGTCCGGCATCGGTCAGATAATTATAGCCTCAGCGTTGAGAAGACTGCTAAAAATACAAGAAATAGAATAAGATTCTTTGGTCGTCGGTTTATAAAGAAGAGCGGGACCGTCTCGGATTTGGCGTAAGAAATCGTGGTCAGTCAACGGAAAGTCAAATCCTTTTTAACTCCCTTAGTCTCTTTTTTTTAATATTTAAAGCTCGAAATTTCGTAAATAAAATTGAAACTAGTTTTAAACCCGTACCAGGAATTTTATAACAATATAACATTTTAATTATTGAAATGTAAAAAAACTAAATGTTATTATTAGTAATGAAATAAAATAAGAGATATGAAATATTACATTAATATAAGGAAAAAGCTTTGATACACATGTCGTATAAACTTTAGTTTATACGTGTCTTTTAATTTTAGGGGTTAGGGTTTTAGGTTGTAGGGTTTAGAATTTAATATTAGTGTTTAGAATTTAGCGTATAGGGTTTAAGGTTTAGGTTTAATTTTTTTAAAATTAAGGTTAAAAATTTAGGATTTGAGTTTTTATAGTGTAAATACACTGACACAACATGTGTATCAAAGTTTTACCCTTAATATAATAATTCATATTTATGTTTTCATAAAAAAGAAATTGATACACAATTTTTAAAAATTTAAGATTTAATATTAGAATTTTAATTTAGAATTTTAAAGTTAAAGAATTTAAATTTTGGGTTGTATACATTTTTTATGATTTCATATGATATTCACTAGACCCTAAACCACTAAACACTATTAAATATTTTATAATTTTAAAATTATTATTAAAATCATAAGGGACTAAACGAATAATTAAACATCTTTTAAACTAAATTTAACTATTTTTTTAAATATTAAATTAATATTATTTTATTTTATAAACCTTAACTTAAAATATCCTAGACAACATAAATCTTTCTTTTTTCCGGTTGTTCTTCGTTGTCGATGAAAGTTCTTTTTAGAAATATATGTACGAAGCCATCAAGCTAAGTACCGTCTAGTTTTTCAGTCGCATGTGCGTACTCCCAATCCATGTCATGTCATCGAGCTTAACAGACGAAGAAAGCAGCAGTTGCAGAAGCACAATTTGAGAAGCGTTCGGTGTTGGGTTTGTTAACATCGAGAGTGCGAAATGGTTGAGACGACTATATCACCAGTAGCAAAAAAGTGAACGACGGATGTAAACTTTGACCACAATGACGGCTGTAAAATATTGTTTTTAGAGTTTGTAAGATAAAAAATATTTTTAATATTTTAAATTAAAGGGTAAAAATATATTAAAAAATATATAATTACCTGTTGAGCTTCTTATGATTTTAATAATAAGTTAAAAGAAAATTCTACGGCGATAGACGAGTACCGATAAGCATTACTAACGACGATCATCGACGAGCACCATTAATTCAATTTATAAAGATTAAAAATCTAAATGACTCATCGTATAATTATAAATTATTTAAAAATTAAAAAATAAATTAATTAAAATATATTATTTTATTTTTAATTTTTTATACATAAATCAAAATATTTATCTACCACTAAATTATAAAACTATAATTTTTGTTCATGTGAAAATTCAAGTCGCCGTCGCCACTGCTGCCGCTTCCACTGCCATCGCCGCCGCTATTGCTTTGCCACGGATGAGGCTGTAATTTTGTTCATTTGTACGTAAACCTAATATATTCAATTAGATGAGGTTGTAATTTTAAGCAAGGTAATTAGATTTTTTTTTTTTTTTTTTGCTGTAAAGGGAGCGTTGCCCATGAAAGCGACACTGGTTTTAGGCTGCAGTGGCCAATTTGACTCACTTTGATTCGCTAAAACGGCTGACGCCATTCAATTTTCGGGAACCAAAAGGGTTCCGACGACAGTTACTCGATCGAAATTGAGAAAGGAAAACCATGAACACAATCGAGCGTGGAATTCACGTGCCACTTAACCAATGTAGCCAAGAATTCAAAGCGGAAGAAAAAACTCTAAAAAAAAGTATGGACACGGAATTGGAATTGATTCGAAGTTCGAAATTGAAATTAGAAACTTCGTACAAAGCCATGGAGGTCGAAAGCGCCTGTGTTTTGATCGGCAATGCAATTGGGTTAAAATTATGGATGAGTAGTGACGGCAAGAGGCAGAGGTGGCAACGGCGCCGGCAGTGCCAGCGGCGGCTTGAATTTCAAAAGAAAAAATATTAGGATTTTGTAATTTAGAGGTAGATAGGTATTTTGATATATGTTTAAAAGAAAATTAAAAATAAAATAATATATCTTAATTAATTTATTTTTTAATTTTTAAATAATTTATAATTATACGGTAAGTCTTTTAGATTTTTAATCTTTATAAATTGAATTAATGGTGCTCATCAGTGCTCGTCGTTAGTGGTGTTCATCGGTGCTCTTCGAGCTCTGTAGACTCATCCTAAATTAAATGTTTTAATCGTGTGTAACGGTGTCTTCCGTCGTTGACATTTAGTTTTTTTCTAGATTTTATTATAACAATTAATATTTTTTAAAGTGAATGCGAGACCAAGTCACTGATAAAATTAGTTAAAACCAATTGAGGGTGGTTATAAATTTATGTTGATATATTTATTTTGATATAACTCAATGAAAAATATTTTTGAACTTGAACAAATATTGCGAAATTAATTCAAAGTTATTTCATTTTAAAAAATACATTTGAAAAATTTTTGAAAAATGTTTTTGACTCAAACAAATATTTCTCCAATTTTCAACGGCTAGTTTTTCAAAAAATACATTTAAAAGGTTTTTGAAAAGTATTTTTGACTCAAACAAATATTCTCAAGTAATTTAAAAGTCCCAACAGCTAATTTTTCATTCCATACTATAAATACAAGCCATAGACACTTGAAGAATGATAGGATGAACATCCAAACTTAAAGATTAAAGAGTAGAGTTTTTATTGTCTATTTCTTGTAATCTCTTCAATTTCTTTAGTCAAATCCTAATGAGCTAAATTGTGTAAACACCCACCTACAAAGGTAAATTGTTTACAATGTCAATACCTCATTGTTAAGGGATAGGTTCTAGTTGATCATTACAAAAACTAGGGAGAGAGTTCTATCTTAGCCCGTGAAAAAATAGGGATGTAAGGTTACCCCTTTAACCCGTAAAAATGAAGAATTCATTGTTAGTGAATTGGAAAATCCTTAGTGTGGATGCTAAGGCAGTGTATGTAGACTTTGGTTAGAAGATCAAACTACTCTAAAATCAATCGTGTCAAAATGTCCATCTTTTTTTTATTTTTTTTTCAATTTAAAAAGAAATTTCTACACCCTTCATCAGCGTTAATTTCGGTTGAAGATATCGAGCCTTTCAAACGACTATTTTCACATTTCGTTGGTTATAAGAGACAAATGTTGTCTGTGAATTTTAAAGTTGTTTCATGTATAGAACATAAATAGGAGAAACAAGATAGAGATAACACAAAATATGAAAAATATGAGAATTGAAATGAGTATTATTTGATGCACATCAGTGAAAAACTTTATTTTTATAGAAATAGGCTTTTAAAGTTGTCATATATCTCTTCTAGGGGTTTTAATTTTAAAACTTAAACTCTAAAATTTAAATCATAAATTATGTTTTCAAACATTAAAATTTAACTATAAACACTAATATTATAACTATAAACCATAAAAACTAGGCACTTGTCTGAAAAAATTCCAATTGAAAAAAAAAATTCCCGCTAAAGTATAGGATAAAAATCCAGTTGAAATACTAAAATTAAGAAACTTTGTTTTTTTATATATATAAGTCTGGACTTGACGGCCCATCGTTCAATTAGAATGGGAACAAAGTGCAAAAAAGAAATAAGTCCATTAACTATTGTGTTTGGGCCTTTGTTTTACCCACCGCAAAAACTCACCGAAATCACAAGGGAAGAAAAAAGAACTGAGATAAATATAATGACATTGATGATACGATGACATGCGGTGAAGGTACGTATTACGTAGTTGAAATTTATGAATTCCTCAAATTAGTTTCATGCCTCTCTTACATTCATGTAATTTAACATAGAAGGAATTGTTCAGGAAATAACTATAGATATTCATTGATATAAACAAGCCGATCAACCAAATCAAAACACAAATGTATATATTTACTATATATATATATATGTATCTGTTCAGGTCCTTCTCCTTCCCCTGAAATTTGAAGCAAATATCTGAACTCGCTTTCAAAAGTATTTAGTACTATCATTTACCTTGTCCCTTTAACCCTGACAGAAGCTTCAATGCATCTTCCATGGATGGCATATCAGCTGGCCTGCTTCTGGTGCAAAGCAAAGCAACATCCACAACCAGTTTTATTTCATCTTGCAATGAATTGGTGGAATCAGTTGCTTCATTTTCATTACATATTTCTCTCAAAAGAACATCCTTTGGTTTGCTTTGAATGTTTTCTCCACCATTTGTCAGCCTACCATTAGTTAGAATTTCCAGAATTATCCCCCCAAACTTGTATATGTCCATGTATAGTTCATCTTTGATAGCTTCATTGCATTGACCTGTTTCAAATTCCAAATGAGAATTCAAGTTTGATACTTTTATTGTTTGAAATTGGGAAAAAAAAACTTTGAATAATGGAATTCAAGGGAAGTAAATAGATAACTTGTACCTTTTGTCAACTCTACCAGGTACTTGAACCCGAAATCGGCTAAACGAGGTTCGGAATTATCATCAAAGACTATGTTACTTGACTTCAAATCTCCATGAGAAATAGCAGGATTGCAGTCATGGTGAAGGAAGCAAAGTCCCTTTGCAATTCCAATTATAATTCTGCACTTGGTTGACCAATCTCTTGGGATTCTCACCTTCTCGGCCAAATTTCCATTAGGCAAGTAATCATACAATATGTAAGCCATATGCTTGTTGTAGCAGAAACCAAGTAATCTGATCAAATTCCTATGCCTTGCATTTCCCATTTGTGTTACAAATTCTGAGACAACCTTCATTCTCTTTGGCTCCCATTCTACCTTTTTCACCAAAACTGTTATTCCTGTAGGTAGCACTGCTTTGCAAACGGCAGCCGATAGCGGTGGCAGTTCGTCCATGGACTCATTCGAATCGAAACTCCTCAAAACGTCGTTTGCTTTAAACTGTGGGAGTCCGATAAAAGAGTCCATTTTCCATTGGCCTTTGCTTCCTCTGCGGAGATAAACTAGCCAGAAAACCAATGCTGAAATGAGTATGGCTGCTCCTGCAGAGAGCAAAAGAACTAACCTAAGCTTTCCAGTGCCTTTGCTTCCAAAGATGGCCATTGAAGCTGAACATGATCTGAGAGGTGCTCCACATAGCTCTGGGTTTCCAACATATGCACTTCTACCCATTGATTGCAACACTTTTTCAGAGGGAATGGAACCAGAGATATCATTGAATGACACGTTTAGAAGTAATAAGTTTGTAGATTTCCCAAACTCTCCGGGGATTGAACCGCTGAAATTATTATGTGACAAATCCGCGACACTTAGAGCAGGAAGACTAGCAAGCTCCTCTGGTATATGACCAATCAACCGATTGCTGGCTAAATTAATGATCTCAAGTGTCTTGCAATTGGATATACTCTTTGGAACAACTCCTGACATATTGTTCATCTGCAGTTCAACAACAAGCATGGACTTGCATGATCTGAAAGGAGGTAGATTCCCTGAGATGTTACAAGATGATGCAGAGAAATTTTGAAGAAGTGGCAAAGACCATGTTTCTTCTGGGACCATTCCCCCTAGTTCTGGATTGTTAGACACATTGAAATATTGAAGATTTGAAGCTTGAGAAATATCCGAGGGAATTTCACCAGTAAACCTGTTTCCGGAAAAGTCTATATATGTAACATCAGGAAGACGGCTGAGAGTCAAAGGAATTTCACCCGAGAATGAATTGTCCTCGACTCGAATGCGAACAAGCGAAGAACAATTGGATAAAGGTGAGAGATTGCCTGTAAACTTGTTGGAAAACAGGATTAATTTAAAAAGCTCACCGCCTGCACAGATATGGGGTGGAATGCTGCCAATGAAGCTGTTGGTTGAAACATCCAACCATTTAAGTTTCGAGTTCTTGCCCAAGTTTCTTGGAAGTGACCCAGTGAAGAAATTGTTCCATATGAACAAAGTATCCAATGATGGAAGTTCAGCTATGCCATCTGGGACAGTGCCATTCATTTCATTGTACATGAGACTGAGAAGTCTTAGATTCTTCAACTCAGCAAAACTTTCGGGAATAGGCCCAGATATCAAGTTATCAGAGAGATCCAAGTTGGTGAGAGGCAAGATTCTGCTGAACTCCCATGGAATCAATCCAGTGAGCTGGTTTCTGAAGAGAAAAAGTGACTGAAGCTTGGTGAGATTTGAGAGCTGCCTCGGGATCGAGCCGGAGAGATTCGCACCAGCAATATCAAGATACCGAAGCTCACTCATGTTTCCCAATTGCCATGGTATGTTCCCTTCATAAGAATTGTACCCAATCTCCATATGTGTCACTGTCTGGAGATTACCCAATTCTGGTGGTATGTTTCCAGAGAGGGAATTCCCAGCTAAGTGAAGAAATTCCAGGCTCCTGAAAGACCCATATTCAGATGGGATCGGTCCATTGAAGTAACTCCCAGCTAAGTTGAGAACCTTAAGGAATTCAAGCTTGGGAAGCTCAACAGACATTGGACCTGAGAAACCATTGCTGAAACCATCAAGAACAACCAGGTTTCGAAGACCGGAGATTCCACCGGGGAAATGGCCAGAGAAATTGTTTCTGCTGATATCTAAACTTCTTAGACCAGTGAGGTTGAAGATTTCAATGGGAATCTCTCCAGAGAATGCGTTTTGACTGATGTTGAGTTCAACAAGCTCAGTGAAAACACCGAATTCCTTTCCAGGTAATTTCCCCCCAAGTTTCTTCGTAGAAAGGTCTAAACCAATAACAATGGTGGAGTTCTTGTCGCATTTGATACCCGACCAAGAACATGCATGAACTTTGCCCGAACGGTTTTCACCATGACGAACCACCCAATCATCCAGACTGTGGAAATGGTCGATAATCTCAGATTTCAAGCTCAACAGAGCGTCTGAATAAGGGTCAGCAGCTAACATCGCAGCAATTAACATGGAAGACAAGAGGAGTTTCAAGTGTGGCCATGGGAAAATCTCCATTGGAACTCGCAGGGAAGAAGGAAGAGAGACAAACTATGCTGCAACTGGAAGTGGTGTTTTTCTGTGCTTTTGTTTAAATGAATTTGGTTGCATGGGAAATAGCGATCTTTTGATACGAGAGAATAATATTGGGTTGCTTTTGGGGACAACATGGGGACATGCGGTCCTAAGTTTATCTGGATGATGTTTTCCATTACCGAATAAAGCTTTCTTTTGAGCCATCTTTAATTTGCTTACTTTTCACCGGAGAGAATCCTATACAATTTATCTCCATTTTCTTAATTTTGATTAGTATATGAACACTGTAGGGGCATCACTAATATCATCGTATTCATTGTTTTAGGCAAAATTGCTTAATCATAGATAAATGTGAATCATTTCTTAATTGTAAGAATCTATACTTATTAGCCAATTAACATGACGGCTACTATTAATCATTCATTATAACATTAATGACTAATTTTTATAAATCATGAAAATTGGAAGAAAAAAACTAAAATATAAACGGAATAAAACTCGCATTTTATTTAAGGATAATTATACCATGCACTGGCGGTATAAATATTTTATTTATACAAACGCCCTAATTTTAAGAGTTAGAGATTCAGTTCAGGGTTTATAGTTTAAGGGTTTGATTTATATGCTTATAATTTAGGGATTGTGGTTTGAATTTAGAGTTTAGGGTAATAATTTAGGGATTATAAGTTGTAGCGACGTTTTTTGAAAAACTTTTAAAAAAATTATAAGTTCGACACTACGGGTTATCCCAAAAATCTTTTCTTTGTAATCTTGGTTTAAAGGGATTTCTTTTGAAAATTCTTTTTTTTTAGAAAACTGATTGAAAACGGGGAGTCGCCACCGGCCACTTAGATAAGGTAGACCAGACACCACAAAACTATAGATTCATTTTGAAAGGGTTCGGGAGTTGATTACGTGTGGGGAAGGATTAACACCCCCATCACGCCCGGAAATCGATACCAAACTATTTGTTGCTTTTAATCGAATGAAATTGTCGAAATTTGAAAAGAATTTAATTCGGTGACCTTAATTGAAAATTAACCTTAATTGAACGGGCTTTATCAAATTGGTGGGTTCAAATTAATTGGACATTTAATTAACAAGGTTAACGATACATCGGACCACAGATTAAACCGGCATCGAATAAGCCTGACTGTCGTGTTAATTTATGGTTCGAATCTCGCACGTCATCTTTATGCATGATGCAAGCATTTTAAAATATGATGTAGTGATTCGGTTAAGTTTTAATTTTACCTTGAGTCGGTAAGGATTAATTCAAATATTTGGTCAACATCATTTAAGCTCGGATTGTTGCGACACAAATATTGGAATTAATGAATACCTATCTTTTTATGATTTAAATTAATTAGCATGTAAATCAAATGGGACAAATAATAACAAATAAAAGATTGATGTCACAAAAAGGCTTGAAAATTAAACATACAAAGGTCCACTAAAAGTCATAACCTAAAAGGCCATCATTATGGAATTTTAATTAGTGATCTAGTTACTAATTAGGTGCTTCTAGTATTAACCTTAAATCAATTAATCCCAAAAGGCTAGAGAACCCTAATAAATTATGATTTATCTTGTAACATGACAATTAACTCGATCGATCTTAAACTAGTATTTCAATAAGCCAATAATACTATTTAAAGTAAACCGAATTAATTAATCATGGTTTTAGTTTAAATGTCAATTTAATCTCCATGTTAATTTTATCTTAAAAAGTAATTAAGAAATGTCCAACTAGTTTAATGAACTTAACATTTATCCCAATAAACCAAGTGTTAATTTAAATTCACTAAACCAATTTGAACCTTAATCTATCTAAGGCTCTAAGCTAAGCCTAAATTAATCTAATTAATTTAAAGATCGTGCCCCTATGAGACGAGCACACGATTTTAAATTAATCAAATTAATTTTACCTAATTCTAATCAATAATTAATCTATCAAACTCAAAACCCTTCTAACCTAAGCAAGCCCTAAACGTAAGAAGGCCCAAACTACTAAGCTCAAAACGTAAAAAAACCTAAACAACTAAGCCCAAAACATAAAAATGCCTCAACTTCTAAACTAAACCCAAATAAAAAATCACATGTATACTTTTAAGAAAATATATTTTAATTATATACTATATACCATATACAAAAAATATATCATAAAAGGGATAAGATGAAATCATGATAATAAAGTAAACAAGCTAATAATAAATTAAACAACATTCAACAAGTGAATTAACATACATATCACAAGAATAAAATAAAATAAAACAAAACACATAAAAAAGGACTAAAATAAACAACAAAAGTTACCAATAAAATCATCCACATTTTTATTGAACTATAAAAAAGGATTATACATAAATAAAAAGAAAAGTGAAGAATGTACCCAAAATCTAAATATTTATGCTCGATCAACTAAATTCCACATGTTGTTGTTGGGGTTGAAAAGCTCGATTCAAGGGTTTAATAATGGTAGAAAATGATTTCGATTAGGGAAAATTATAGTGGATAATGGAATCAAATGGTCTAAAAAAAAGGGAAAAATAAAAAAGAAAACGGCAGTGGGGTTTGGCTGCCAAAAATCCAAAGAAAAAATAGGTTAGTGGTTTTTTAGGGTTCATGGGATTTATATTTATATAGTAATGAAGGGTATTTTTAGTTTATCCCCTTAAATTAATAACCAATAAAAATTAAGACCATGGTCACCAAGTAGTTTTTTTAACCAATTGGAATGAGGCATTGATTCATTCAATGAGAACCAAGCCTTGGTGGATAAGGAGTTAGAATTTTGTATATATTTTTTGATTATACAAAATTATATATAACGGGCCATGAAATTTTAGGCATAGGGTATAAGGTAAGGTTTTTGGGTATTTAAAAAAAGGTAAGGTGGATTTATTTTATTTGAGCATTTAATTTAACCCGGACAAAATTAGTGTCTACATGGGTAAAAACCTAAATCCCTAACATATTACCCTAAAACCTAAACCTTAAATTCTAACCACATACCCTAAATTATAAACCCCTAAACCCAAACCCCTAAACTATAAACTCTAAAATGAATTTCTAATCCCTAAAATCAAAGTGCTTATGGAAACAAAATATTTCTACCGCTAGTGGATCATATATTTTCCTTTATTTAATTAATTAATGTAATTAATATTAAAAGATGATTTCCAATAAATAACAAAGTAAGCAGCAAAATGGTAAACATTTCCCAAATATCAGAAGAAAAAAAAATGAAAGAGAGGATGATATTGTGCAGCTAAAATGAGGCGGTCTACACAAATTTTTACTTATTTGGTAAGAATTTATATAGTTACACAAATTCTTTCTCAATTAGTAAAAATTTTAATTTTATTTAATTTATTACCTAATCTTATAAAATTCTTACAAAAATAATAAAAATTTATATAAAATCACATTTTAACCGCACCCTAAGTTGTCTCACCTTAAAATTTCTCAAAAATGATGGCTTCCATGTGAAATAAAAAAGTCTAAACATTTCACCTTATAATTACGAAACATGGGCTTTGATAGGATTCATAACATAAAAAAATTCAATACCCTATTTCGGTATATTTTTATGTCTTAATATTAAAAAGTTAAATCCTAAATATAAATTTAAATTTTAAATTTTAAATTATAAACTTTTTAAAAAACACCCATTAATTCTAACTTTAAATTTTAACTTTAAATTTTAAATTTAATTTTTTAGTGTAAAATATAAAAAAGAGATTTCTATTTTTCATAACATCACATAAAATAATAATCATAATGTTACATCGTAATTGATATATTCGGATTAGTTTTAAACATGGAAGCCATGGTGGTATATGCAGGGACAAAGATAGAGATGTTTGAATTTGACAGGATCTTCGTGTTATATCATGTTGAAAAGACAGGAGCAGGTGCGGAGAAGGTAAGAATAAAGACGAGAGTTGTAATAAAAAGCCACCACCATTTCCCTTTGATTTACGATGTGTTTTTTCCTTTTGTGAACAAAAATTTACCATGTCTCCTAATCATATCCCGCATTAAAAAAACATTTTAAAATTAAATTTTAAATTTTAATCTCAATTTTTATATCCTAAACTCCACACCTTAAAAAATATACTCTACTTATAATTCTTTAAACTCTAACAAAAAATATTATTCTTAACCTTAAACTCTAAACTCATTATTTTAAAATAACGACACTAAAAGAGGTATGAATACAGGCGATTTCCACCTCTCTTTTATGCCTGTGAAGGAAATTAAATTTAAAAGAGTTAATTATAACACATATCTAAATTATGATTATCAATCCAAATTAATCCTGAAACTTTTAAACATTTTAATTTTATTCTGAAGCTATATTTTTTTATTTTAAATTCGTCTCCAAATTTTTATTTTTAAATTATCGTTTATGTTATTATCACATCATATTATTATATAATACACATCAATGTTTACATAATACTTAATAATTTGTATAACAATTTTATTAACTTAAAATATAATTAATATATACAGAAAATAAAATTAAAATATTCAAAAATTTAAAATACCAATATAAAAGAAATTATATAATTTAATGATAAAATTAAAATATTAAAAATTTAAGCAATTTAAAATGAGGTAATAGTTTTAAGGTTAAAACAATACAAAACAAAGGTAACCCGTCTCTCCTTCCTTGCAATGTGTGTTCCCTGGCAGTGACTGTTTAGGCTCAGTGGTCCACATGCAATCCAATGATTACACGTACAAAGAGAGAGTAAGAAAGAAGAAAGAATCCATATCCCTCAGAGGGAACTAGCAATAATGGAGGTTTTATGATTAAGATAAGAATAAAGTTCTTGACTAACCCTAAACCCTAGTCCATCCTTTAACTTCTCCTTAACGGTAAATTTGACCACACTCAATTCATCTTTGTTCATCTAACTATGGACTTAACCCAGGGTAGTGCTGCATGCCTCGACATGGCCCCATAATCATATATTATTCTTTATTTTGTGGGTAGCTTGTTAATCACTCTTTTACTTGTGGGAGCATATATTCTGTCTGGGTTTTATTTTAACTTCATAGATATGAAAATAAACGGGATTCTCCATATCTATAATATCATTTTGTTTAAACTTGTGATTTTTTTACTTATGAAAAGAAAGCAACAACAAACACAAGAGTACTGGTTCAGTGACAACAAAGTTTGGACTTTTATGTTCATTAAAAATGGGGTTCTTTTGTTTCCATCACTGAAAATTTTGGGAGCTTACGTCCATAGTCATAATGGAAGATAGTGCGAGGCTTTAAATGCTTGGAACCCACACCCATTCACGAGAAACAGAAGGTAGGCCAGAATCTGCAGAATTTCACAGTGGCCCCGTGATGTTCAACAACTCCATGCTCCAGCTGCGTCTTATAATTAGGTTTCAATTAATGGTTGGATAAAATAAATGAAAAAAAAACATCTGGCGCTGTGAAAGCTATTATGAACTCCACAAAAACCAAATGAAGAAGTACCCCCAGACTTTGAGAGAGCTTTCATGTGCCATTAAAAGCCTAAAACTTAACTTCATCATTACTTCTTCGGTTCTTCTCTTCTGGTTTCCTTTTGCTGCTATGCCTCGCGGGGGCACTGCATGAAATCAGGGCAGACACATGATTGTATACGAGAAAGTGTTAATTGTTTGAGAGTTATATTAAAAATTTAAAATTTAAAATTTTAGAGGATACATATTTAAATCATCATAGAAAATATGAAAGTTTAAAATTTTCAAAGTTGTCTTTCTGGCACCGTTCGGTCCATCCATAGAATCTTTCAAACTAAAGCGTTTTCAAAGCCTCTCAGCAACAAGTTTTAACTGATGATTATACAGTCATCATGTTGGCTTTTTCTTTATTTCAAACTAAAGCTTTTTCTTTATTTCAAGTCCTTGGGGTGGATTAACTTTGAGCAAAACACGCATTTTACTCACACGAGGGGGATTGAGAATCAACTACTGTGTATCAATAGCTATAAACCATGATTAGAAGTCAGAGTTTGATGTAAAAAGAAAATGTCTAAATAGTTTTCACCCTGACAGGATTGAAAATGACCCTGCACCGACTGCATGCATGGCCGTGTGATGTGGAAAAGAACACATCTTTTTAGGGTAAAAGAAAGTGTTGATGTTGAACGAATTAGATTCCCACTCAAGTAGTCAAAAAAGGAGCTTAATTAGGTTCATATTTGATTTGATTTGATTTGATTTGATTTGATTTCTTAATGTAAAGTACAACTAAACATGTTTACCAACTGATGTCTAATACAGCATCTCTGCTTTTCTCAACGGTAGGGCAATGGCAATGGCAATTGGCAGGCACCCATGCAATTGAAATATGACCATTGGCTGGCCTTGAGTTGGGGCATGGCTATGGTCTGAATGAAGGGTAATTTTGAGTTTCCAAGGTTTCCTTTATTGAGAAAGATGGGGAACATTTGGTCAAAAAATAGGTGGTGATGAAACAAATGAGCCAGCACACAACGGATAAACATTCAACAAGAAGAAAACAAAGTGTATCGTTATTTTATACACTCTAATTCTTATTTTTTGAGTTTAAATACTCTATTTTCGGAACTTAAACAAATTATCATAGTAAAATAGATTTATTTGTAAAGTGTGAGCGCGTAATTATTAAAAAAATCCGAAAGGCTTTGAAAGATATTGTAACAAATGATTTTAGATTAAAAGATTACAATAAACCCGAAGGGCTTTGAAAAAAAATCTCAATGTATGTGGGAAATTCTTTGTACAGAATAATATAATATTGTTCAAGCTTTCAAAGGGAAAAACATGATATTGTTCAAACGTAAATACATGTGGTTTCTTTAGCCACTAATTTCACCAAATATGACGGATCAAATATGAACCCAATGCTAGTCTTCTCGAAACAGTAAACTAAAATTAAAAGATACAAAATTTGGGATAGAAAATTTGTCACTAAATTTTTTGGGAGCCAACTCATCGAATAAGTCTTGTACCGCACCACAGGAAATGCTTAAAACTGGAGGTTACTCGTAGTTATGGCAACCTTGGAGCACAAGATGCTTAAACACAGGCAGAGTAGAAGTCGATTTCCTCACCCATCCAGTGGTACGGCAGATTCAAGCCTCACACGATTCAGGCGAACACTGCCTAGAATGTACTCAGGCAATTCTTCCTCTACGTTTGCCTGCAGAAGGAAAAAAGTATCGGTATCCAGGCTTAGATGTATTCAAACTTACCAAGCACTTTACATCTATGTTACTTGGACTTGGATGCGAGGGCCAGATATGGATATGTATCAGACACAAGTACGGTTAATATCCCTATACTCATGTGTCGGACACGGATACTTCAAGAAAATTGAAGAGTCCGATAAAAAAATTGCTACTCTGTATTTCTTTAGTACTTTCATTGCATGATAATAACCATTAAAAGATCCCTACCATTTACTAGCTCAGTTCTAAAGCAAAACAAAGAACCTTATGTTAGAAGATCATAATTACTCAGATGAACAGTACTACAGGCACAAACCTCCATTAGTATTCCAAGATCTACTACTAAGCTTGTGACATATCCAAGGACAAGGCAAATAACACTTCTTGCAACCGATGATGACCCAATGTCCACGTCAATCTGCATAATAGAAGATTTGGCAACCGTATAGGATCAGAAAGACCTCCTCTAACTAATCAATAAAACTTCACACCAGTCTAGAATTGCTTGTCAATAGGCATTAATAACTTAAATATGTTAGAAATCATTGAAGTATATCACTGCCGTGGAACTAAGATTATAGGGATATCAAAAAACTTCAGATCCTAATACTATGTGGGCTTCAAGATTGCAATAAAATCCGCGACTTGGTCTTCTAGTATAAGGAATAAAACAGATTCAAGTTCCCACTTGATCCCATGCAGCTAATGCATGCTTAGTTAAACCATGGAATTCTCTGTTTTCATATCTTTGTAGTTTCTGGACAAAGTGCATCAATATCATACCTAAAATAAATTGTAGATTCTACAATGCTAGCTTGCCTACTGAGGCAAGGAAAATATAAAAATCTTAGATTGCATTACCTCCAAAAAATTGTCTTGCCAGAAATATTTGCATGTAACAGCTTTCCCAAGTAGGCAAGCTTTTGTTCCAACCGCACGCTTGACCATCCAATACCCCTGTGTGCATTTAGCAACAACTAAGCTTCTCACTAGCATTTGAACAATAGATAAAAACCAGTTGATATGTTTACAATATAGCATTCCATACCTCAACAATACTTGGTATCAGTTTAAATCTTGCATCACGAAACACATCTGTTCCTTCCACAAACTTCTCCAGCAAAGAATCTTTTTTCACGGGCCTGTCAGCAGCATAGTAGAGGACCAAACTATAGTTCGGTTTTGCAGGAATCTGAAAGAAAGACACCAGAACATATATCCTCTTTGAAAAACCACAGTAAAGCTGTTGCAACGTGAAAATTAATTCCATAAAAATTCTCCCCTACAACTATTCCCATTGTTAACCACCGAAGTCAGTATGCTTGGGAGAAAAGTAGAAAGTGGAAGTGAATCTTAAGGTCAGAGCATGATCTTCATTGACCATCTACAACAATAAAATTTCTTCAAATTTTACAACTTTAGTCTTCATATCATCCACTATATACCTGCGTATTTCAGGATTAGCATTTCTTTCTATGATCACATCATTTTGTGTTCAGAAATATGACCTAAGCGTCATTACCAGTAATGATCTCAAACCTATATGTCCCAAGCAAACATCTTTCAGCTTTTAATAGTTTGTTCAAAAACATGTGCTGATAAAGTAGGTAGAAATGCATCCACATGCGTACCTCGAGATTAATCACAAGGACAAACGGAAGATTTTTCCCTGCATTAGACTGAAAATGAAAAATAGCAGTTAGGTCATAACTCATAAAGCTGTTTTTCAATTAAGTAAAATCATGCACGATGTCTCCAATATTCTCGAATTAGCCCTTTCCAACTGTAGAGGAACATTTTTGTCCTGTGTGACAAAGAATATGACTGTTTGTCTGCGCAATTGGGAATACACAGATGTAAGAATAGATAGTGGTACTCCACACTACTCAAAGTTCATAGTGTAAAATGCACATATCAAGGATTCCATAAAATTATATTACTTTTACTAATCTACACATTGATTGCTGAAAAGTATTTGAAAAAATAAAAACCAAAAGAATACAATCAAAGCAGCAAATTAAGAAGCAACTTTCACATGACTTTCATACATACTCCACACTTGCCAAGAAATGGGAACAAAGTATGAAACCTAGTGCAATACCTGAACTTGAGACTTTGGATGCAGTGCAATTTTATCTGTGGCTTTATCAACTTTGAACCAGTCAACAGCTATGAGCTTCAGAAGGGGATCTCCACCTGTTATCTGCAGAAAACTCATTAAGCAAGATAAGTACAGTTAAAAGCATTGTAAAAATCATTTAAAAAATTTAAAAATATTACAAAAGTTTTTTCAAATTTTTGAAAAAAAAATCCAAAAATTAATAAACGGGCCAAATATGATGATGATTCAGACAAAGAAATTCCAACTACTGAACTAAATAAGAGGGTCTCAACCTTGAAACCAAACAAAGAATACAACAGTAAGACAGCAATACCACTGATGCATGCAAATGTAAAGTCAAGTTGAGTTAATTAATCAATTTTAGAACCAGACCTGGCAAGATTAGGTAATGAAACTGCATCACACGAATTGCTAACAGAATTAGTAATTGGCCAACAGAAGGATATGTATCAATAGATACACCAAGCAGACAACAGCTGTCAATTCCAATTTGTATCTCTTTTTTCCATTATGATAAGCCATAAAATCTTAATTTCATGCTTTGATGATATAAGATGATGAGAAGAGTGCACTCAGAACAAATAAAACAAAGACAAATGCATGTCAAATGATTAAAAAGGAAAGGAAAATCTCACCTTGGCACTGTTTTTTAAGTAAGTCTTTCCTCTAATCATAAACCCTGCGCCACCAGGAGAAGTCCAACAATTTGTGTCAGTATCATCCTTTCCTTTGTGGAGGGAACCATTGAATTGACTTGCATCAACATGGATAGGAGGTACGCTAGGATCTAATTCCTTATTTGTATCTTGGGTTGCATCTGCAGTGACGTAATACTTAGTGTACTTAATAGCTCACAAAGGGATCAAGATTAGAAGTTTGTTTAAACTATAAGCTATTATCATTTGTTGGTGAAACGACCAAAAATGAAAAAAAGAATGCATAAATATAAAAAAATATTTCCTGGATAAAGCCTTACTTTTTCAAATAAAAAGTAAAAGCATTTAATAAAAGAAAGAACCTGGATCTTGCTTCAAAGATGAGCTTGAGGTGGTTGAAGATGGAGTCTTCTTAATTGGCTTTTCCTGATGAAGTTGAGAGCTAATCACCAATAATAGACTTTCTCAAGAAAATGATTAATAAATAAGTTACATCAATTCACAATTAGAGCAATAAATTTTAAGTCTTCTTTTGGAGGAGGGGAAGACACTCGTGTTTTTCAATGAGGTGAAGAGGAAAGGATACCTCCTTTTCTGGTTCATCGTCACTGTCTTCGTCATCTGTTGTTGAAGCTTCAGCACCGGAAATTGCATCATAGAATTCATCTGGCAACTCGCCATCATGATGTTTTGATTGCTCACCCATGGAGGAAGATTCACATTTGAGTGACGGATTTGCTCCAATGTATTCTTTTAAACCTGAAACACATTAACAATAAAACATAACTGACACTGCAGTGATTGTGGCATAAATTAAATAATATCAGTAAGAGAAGCCTGCAGGCTTTGATTCAGCTTAATGCTAGATGTCTCTAAGTCATTAACTGTTAGCATCAGATCAAAATTCAGATAATAGAGACTTGGTTAGATAACTCAACCTGCCACTTGGGATAATAAAGCGTATGGAATGGTCTTTTCAAACTTTGAGCAGCTATTTTTCTTCCATTTGCCCCATCCAGCAGTATTAATCTCCAACATATGTGTTACAAGGCATTTTTCAGGGTTTGATCCGTCCGGTCCATTTAAACTTCTAATCTCCCAAGTAGACGCTGCAGTCCATGGAAATATACATGCAAATTACGAATGGATATTGTAGAAAATAGGTATTTCCAGCCAAGAATTATGTGGAAAACAGAAGAGATTTATAAACTCTGTGTGTTTCGATGTACAATAGGTGAGTCTATTTATAGACTCTTTACAAAGAGGTTTATACTAGGTAGTTAACTTCTAGGATAGAATTTTATCTCTTTATCACTTATCCTATACAAGATAGATTTAATTTAAAATTTAAACTACTAGTTAGGATATATTTACAACTCTTATTTATCTACAAACACTAACAACACGCCACTAACCAACACTCCCATTCAAACTGGAGAGTATATATTGTACACTCCCAGTTTGGATATGAACTCCTCAAATGTCACTCTTGGTAGTGCCTTTGTTAATATATCTGCAAGCTGGTTCTTTGTAGGCACATAGTGTAACTTCACGGTATCACTATTAACTTTCTCGTAAATGAAGTGCCTGTCAATTTCAACATGCTTAGTTCTGTCATGTTGAACTGAGTTTTTCGCAATACTAATTGCTGATAGGTTGTCACTAAACACTTCGAAGGATCTATCTTCATCCAGCTCCAGCTCAATTAAGAGCCTTTTTATCCACATGCCTTCACAGATTCCAAGTGCCACAGCCTTGTACTCTAATTATGCACTGCTTCTTGACACCACAGTCTGTTTCTTGCTCCGCCATGTGACCATATTTCCCCACACGAAAGAACAATAGCCACTAACAGACTTTCTGTCAGTTAATTCTCCTGCCCAGCTTGAGTCAGTGTAAACTTTCACTGATCTGCCTTGACTTTTCTTGAAGATAAGCCCAAAACCAGGAGTGTACTTTAAATACTTCAGTATTCTATTAACAGCTCCTAATTGTTCTTCCTTGGGATTATTCATATACTGGCTCACTATACTTACAGAGTATGCTATGTCAGGCCTTGTAAGTGACAGGTAGATCAATTTACCAACAAGTCTTTGGTAGGATTCTTTATTAACTGGACTACCACCATCTTCTCTACTGAACTTCAAGTTCGGGTCCATTGGAGTGTCTGCTGGCTTACACCCAAGCATTCCAGTTTCTGAGAGTAGGTCCAATATGTATTTTCTTTGGTTTATGACTATCCCTTCAAATGATCTTGCCACCTCCATCCCCAAGAAATATCTTAAACTTCCCAAGTCTTTTGTTTCAAACTCCTTTGCCAGATCGACTTTCAGCTTTCCAATTTCTTCAGTATTATCACCTGTAATAATCATGTCATCAACGTAGACTATTAGAAAAGTCTTTCTACCATCTGATGCAACCTTCTTGAAAAGGGTATGATCTGCCTGACATTGTTTGTAACTGTTCCTTACCATAGCTTTTGTAAACCTGTCAAACCATGCTCTTGGGGACTGTTTTAGTCCATACAACGATTTGTTTAATTTACAAACCTTCTGGTTTGTTTCCTGAGCCTCCAATCCGGGTGGGATTTGCATGTATACCTCATCCTCGAGATTTCCATTTAAAAAGGCATTTTTAATATCCAATTGGTGCAGCTTCCAGTCCTGATTTACAGCTAGGGACAATAGCACTCTAATGGTGTTTATCTTTGCCACAGGAGCAAATGTTTCTTGGTAATCAACTCCATATGACTGAGTAAATCCTTTTGCCACCAGCCTTGCCTTGAACCGTTCTATCCTCCCATCTGAGTGGTATTTCACTGTGAATACCCATTTACACCCAATCACCTTTTTCCCTTCAGGTAGTTTGGTTAGGCTCCAGGTATTATTCTTCTGCAGTGCACTAATTTCCTCCTCAACAGTTTTTCTCCAATTTGGATTCTCAAATGCCTCATTAACTGTCCTTGGAATCCTTATGCTGTCAATATTTTCTATAAATGCCTTGAAACCATACATTAGTTTTCCATAGGCAACAAATCTTTCAATAGGATGACTAGTACATTTTCTCACTCCCTTTCTTTGGGCAATGGGAAGATCATCGATATCAATAGAGACAAGAATTTGAGAGGGATCATTACCTATTTCTTCCTCAATGACAGCAGGACTAAGTTCCAGTTCTCGGCAAACAATAGGCTGAGCAATAGCTTCTATGATAGTCTTTCTTTTCCTTGTATAAACACTCAGAGGTTTGCTTTCAGGTTGTGAGGTCATAGGTTGCTAAGGTGCGTTCGGTGTAGACTCGGGTGTAGAAATAGGTGTAGTATGAGAGCGAGGAGTTTTAGGAGCTGGTGAAGACAAGCTTACTGGATTTTTAGTAGTTATAGTAGCCTGGTTTTGGTTCAACAAAGTGTTATCAACAGCAGGTAAGAAAGAAATAGGAGAGAGGAGTTGTAGTGAGCTAGATTGCTGAAATTCTCTAAAATTCTCCCCCTGAATTTCAGTACTAGTAAAATAGGGTTGAGTTTCAAAAAATGTAAAATCACAAGAGACATAAAATTTATGTGTAAGAGGCAAGAAACATCTGAAGCCCTTCTGACTTGTAGAGTATCCAACAAACACACATTTAACTGACTTAGGATCAAGCTTTCCTCTTTGTTGTTCATGCACATGGACAAAAATTGTGCAACCAAATACCCAAAAAGGAAGAAAAGAATACAGGGATTTAAAATGAGGAAAAATAAGATGACAAAATGTCCCTAGGAATTTTAAACCCAATTGGTTTACTAGGCATACGATTTATCAAGTAGGTAGCAGTCAAAAGAGCTTCCCCCAAAGATATTTAGGCGCATTGGCGGAAAATAAAAGAGATCTTGTGACCTCAAGTAAGTGTCTATTTTTTCTCTCAGCTACCCCGTTCTGTTGTGGAGTATTGACACATGATGTAATATGGAAGATACCCTTTTCTCGGAAAAAATACCCTAGAGATTGACTAAGGTATTCACTCCCATTATCACTTTTCAGAATTTTTATCTTGCAAGTAAATTGATTTTCCATCATTGTATAAAAGTTCTTAAATATTGTTGCAGCCTCAAAATTTTCTCTCATTAGGTAAGTCCAAGTAGTTCGAGAATGATCATCTATAAAAGAAATGAACCATCTATGCCCATTAATGGTTTTGACCTTAGAAGGACCCCAAATGTCACTATGGACTATAGAGAAAGGAGAAGTAGGTTTAAATGGAGATGAAACATAAGAGTGTCTTGTGTGTTTGGCAATCTGACATGTATCACAATGAAAGGAATATGGTTTTTTACTAAGAAATAGTTTGGGAAACAATTTAGCAAGGTAAAAGAAATTGGGATGTCCTAACCTAAAATGCCACAGCATGACTTCACTAGATAACAAAGAATTGGAAAAAGTAGACTGGAGACAACTCGGAACAGTTTGTTGATAAGGTGAAAAGCCATCAAGGATGAAGAGACCATTACTTAGCCTAGCACTGCCAATCACCATCCCCGAGCCCCGTGCCTGAAAAACACAACCATGCAACCCAAAATTAGCACTACATTGAAATTCACTAACCATCCTACTAACAGAGAGTAGATTGCAAGTGAGGTTAGGCACATAGAGAACATTGTTTAATACTAAGGACTCAGTTATAGGAATAGAACAACTCCCTTTTACTACTGAAAGAGATTCATCTGCTGTTTTGATTGAGGCAGATTGTAAATGCTTATAGTCTGTAAATAAGCTTAGATTCCCTGTCATATGATCAGAGGCACCAGAATCTACAATCCAGTTATGGGAATACAAAGTAGTCAAACACGAAATACTACCTTCAGTGATATTGAAGGCTGCAGGCTCAATTTTAGAAGACATTTAGCTGAAAAACTTCTGAAGTTCTACGAGCCGCTGCTTACTAATGTGACTAGATCGAACCTAAATTGATACCATGTAGAAAATAGGTATTTCCAGCCAAGAATTATGTGGAAAACAGAAGAGATTTATAAACTGTGTGTTTCGATGTACAATAGGTGAGTCTATTTATAGACTATTTACAAAGAGGTTTATACTAGGTAGTTAACTTCTAGGATAGAATTTTATCTCTTTATCACTTATCCTATACAATATAGATTTAATTTAAAATTTAAACTACTAGTTAGGATATATGTACAACTCTTATTTATCTACAAACACTAACAACACGCCACTAACCAACAGATATAAAAAGTAATTATATCAAAAGGTTCTGTATGAAACCTACGAAATCATTTAGTGCCATAAATCATTACCTTATGAAAAATTAAATTTCCACAGAATAGAAACTTGTCCTCTAAAAGCAGAGTAATTGCTGCTACTAGAGAATATAAAAATACTTGCGGTTTAATTCCCTTCAAAGTTTGAACTACTTAGGGAATGTACAATGTCCACAGAAAGAAAGATAGTGGCATTGTCTCTTATGTTAAAGGTACAAACTATGCAAGCTATAGAGCTTATAATATAAATGCTTCAGACGGTAACCAACTAACAATATGGATTCTTACGTTTAATGGTTGTACGTTGGTATCCATTTCTTGGAGGACGCTTCTTATGTACAGCAGGAAACTGCAAAATTGCTGCCGATAAATACTTGTCAAATGTAAGTGAAATGGAGGCAAGAAAAATGTTGGCTTTCATATAAATAAATTAAAGTTGTTATTTGCAGGTCCTCTTACTATATGTTCCATCTTGGCCTTGAAAGCATTGCCTAGTGAAGACAAAATCTTTCTTGGATTACCATCTACAAACATGTAACATGAAAAGTAAATGCAAGGCAATAACCAAAAAGGTAAGACAGACTCCATCTAATTTAACTAGCTGATGGCTAACCGAGGAACCTAACATTGTTCAACTTTTAATTATCCTTTTAAAGAAAAAAAATGAATTACGAGGATACATCAAACCTCTAATTATCCTTTTAATGAGAAAAATAAATTATGAGGATAAATTAAAATATAGTACAAATTTGAAAGTGCATGATGAAACCTACTTGCTAGCTTTTACGATATATGCATTACACATTGTTGGAAAATGGTTCCTCAAAAAGTATAAGTAATCCATTCTAAAAAAACTTACCGAGTAAGATATTTAGGATCATATGTTCCATAGACAACATCATAACTTCCATCATAAGAATCTATCAGCTCCAAGTCACCTGTCAGCATATCCCACCTGTGAAGATATTTAGTAGGGAAACCAAGCTTGCACTACTTGGAAATATGAAATCATGGAACATAGGTGGAACAACTTACTCGTTTCTCCTTTGGCGGTCTGTGTTTAAGATTACATCTAGAACAGTATCTGCACTTGCATCTACAAGAGCAACAACCTTTACAAGAGAACCTTTTCCACTCTGCAGATAATTTAAAGAACATTTAGGGAAGAGCTTGAGTAATTCATCTGATGAAGAGAAATTGAAAAGCTTTGATACTGTTTGGTATTTTAAGAAAATTGGCTTCGGTAGTAGTTTAAGGTGAAGAAAGCTGCAGCAACACAGGGCTCAGATATTCTAAATCTTCCTGTACATATATTTTTCAGCAAAGTGAACAAGATACGGCCAAAGTTTCAATTACATGGGAAAATCAATCATGATGCTTGTCCTAATTTTTTTAAAAGTAAAAGAAACAATAAGTATAATGGCATAAATACCTTTGAATCAGACACATCCTCGATGATTCGAACACCTGAAACCAAAGTGAACAATTAGATAGTTATATAACCTTTTCCATTAGGACCATTACGTTCCTATTGAAAGGCTCGTAACATACCTTTACAAACAATGAAATCTTTCATTTACATAGCTAGAGAAATGCTAACAAAAAGGATTTGTTTAAAGGATATATTTGAATCTAATCAACCATTACAAGTTTTCCCGTTCTTCATGGATCATTGTCTGTGTTGCTTTTATTTATCATTGCTCCAATCTAAAAAGTTCAATTCCATTGGTACTCTTTATGTTTTTCTTAGCTTGCCATTTTTCGTTTGGATTAATGCATTACATTTAACCCAAAAAAGCTATAAGAAATATACCATTGATCGTACGAACACATTTCCATTCATGTGCTTCAACTGCATCTCCAAACTCCCCCTCAAAGTCCCCAAATGATGAACCATTATTCAAGCTTGAGCTTTGATGCGAAAGCGTCTCCGGACCACCTATGAACAACAAAAATAAAAGATTTGTAAATCATATATGCACTATAAACTAATTACATTAAGTTGAGAAATCATTACTATGTACTATTATAAACATAAAGGTTATTATATTAAAATAAATAGAAAGAATATCAAGTAGGAAAATGGTTTTGGAAAGAAAAGGCCCTTCACTATAAGTTAATTCCTAAATTTAACTTCAAATACCCTAACACTTTTTTTGGCTTAAAAATAACATATTTTTTATTACTCAAAATTATCAGATTTCTCCAAAAGGTACGTTAAAGATTTTGACGTGTCACAAAATTCGCTTTCTCTGAGCTATCCAATTGATTAGGAATACACATGAAGTATTTGTAGAAAATAGGGTTAGAGAAGTTTTTCTACTCTTGTTATATCGATTTACAGAAAATAAAGTCTACTTATAGACTTTTACAAGGAGTTTTACATTGAGTAGAATACTCTCGGCTAAGACTCTTATCCCTTACATGGATAGAGTTAGACTCCAACTAAACTACTTAGTTAGGATAGACTTACAACTCTTCTAAACTACTTAGTTAGAATTGACTTACAACTCTTATTATTTATACATTAACCTACACTCCCCCTCAAACTGGTGTGTATATGTTATGTACACCCAGTTTGGATGACATTTCTTCAAAGCTCACTCTTGGAAGTGCTTTGGTGAAAATATCGGCTAGCTGGTCTTTAGTAGGAATATAGTGAAGTTTTTACAACCTGTTGTTGACCTTCTCATAGATGAAGTGTCTATCAATCTCAATGTGTTTGTTTGGTCATGTCGTGTTGTCTTTGGATTTCTAGCAATGCTCATTCTTCGATCCGGGTTGTCACTATAAACTTCACCGCCTTTCCATCCAACTCTAACTCCATGAGAAGTTTCTTGATCCACATTCCTTCACATATCCCTAGATCCAAGGCTCAATTTCGCTTCGCACTACTTCTAGAAACCCACGACTTGCTTCTCCGGGTGACCAAATTTCCCCATAAATATGTGCAATAGCCACTAACAGATCTTCTATCTGTCGGTTCTCCGCCTTGACTTGAACGTGTAGACCTTTATTGTCCTATCCCGATGTTTCTTGAAAAGTAGTCCAGATCCAGTGTAAATTTCAAGTATCTCGTAATTCTATTGATTGCATCCATGTGCTCTTCTCGAGGGTCACTCATATGTTGACTAACTATGCTCTTTGAGTATGCAATATTAGGCCAGTAAGTGTGAGATAGATTAGTTTCCCAACTAGTCTCGATAGGATTCTTTATTCTTTGGATTCCCATTTCACCTTTACTGAACTTTAAACCTGGTTCCATTGGAGTTTCAGCTGGTCTACTTCCAAGCATCCCAGTTTCTATAAGTAGATCTAGGATGTACTTTCTTTGGTTTACAACAATCCCCTCTTTCGATCTTGCTACTTCCATTCCTAAGAAGTACCTAAGGCTTCCCAAATCCTTAGTCTCGAACTCCTTAGCTAGAACAGTTTTTAGCACTTCTATTTCTTCAGTATTATCCCCTGTAATGATCATATCATCAACATAGACAATTAGAAGGGTCTTCTTACCATCTGGAGCAATGCCTGACTCTGCTTGTACCCATTTTGAACCATAGCCTTAGCAAATCTGTCAAACCATGCTCTAGGGGATTGCTTTAATCCGTACAAAGATTTATTGAGTTTGCACACTGTCCTCTTCGCGGTCTTTTCCTCCAAACCTGGTGGAACCTCCATGTATACTTCTTCCTCCAAGCTTCCATTGAGGAAAGCATTTTTTATGTCCAATTGGTGTAACTTCCAGTCCTTGTTAATAGCTACTGATAATAACACTCTGATGGTATTCAATTTAGCTACTGGGGCAAAGGTTTCTTGATAATCTACTCCATAGGATTGAGTAAACCCTTTAGCCACTAGCCTTGCTTTGTACCTCTCAATGCTCCCATCCGAAGTGATATTTATTTGTGAATACCCATTTGCACCCAACAGCCCTTTTTCCCTTCTCGTAACGGTCAAACACCAAGTATTATTCTTCTGTAGTGCTTTGACCTCTTCTTCAACACCTTCCTCCATTCGGGACTTTGAACGCCTCTTCTCTTGTCTTGGGGATCTTCACACTATCAATGCTTTGTTTGTAAAGGCTTTGAAACCGATAATAACTTCCCATAGGCAACAAATTTATTGATAGGATGAGCAACACATTTCCTTACCCCTTTTCTAATAGCAATAGGAAAGTCATCTAAGTTCTGAGAATATTGTGGAATAATATTACCTCTGTCTCAATAGCATCGAACTCAAAACTGGTTCTGGCAAGTGCTAGGGTGACCAACATCTTGATTTGATTTCTTTTCCTCCTTGTATAGACATTGAGTTGTTTCTCTCGGTGGTTGTGAAGTCACAGAGTGTGATATAGTTCTGAGTGTAGGAGGAGGTGTTGTATAGGGACTAGAGGGTTTAGGCTGTGGAGAAGGTGTATTGGTGTGGAGAAGTTGTGTCTCTGAGGTTAGGGACAGCAGTTTCAATGATATCCAAGGCAGGCTCAAGAATGATAGGCATAGGAATAAAAGGACTGTATGGTGAGATTCTTTAGGTCTCCCCCGAAATGTCGCCCCGCAAAGTAAGGTTGATTTTCAAAAAGGTAACATCAAAGGAAATATAGGTTTTCCTATTAGTGGGGCAGTAACATTTGTAACCCTTCTGACTCGAGGAGTAGCCTATAAATACACACTTTAATGATTTAGGATCCAATTTACTACGATTGTTGTTGTGCACATGAATAAAAGATGTGCATCCAAAGACTCGAAGAGGAAAAGCTGAGGACAATGGTTTAAAGTGTGGAAAATGTTGAAACAGAACTTTCTGAACAGACTCATATTTCCTGTCATATGGTCAGAGGCACCCGAATCTACTATCCAATGTAAGGTATTAATTGTTGCTAAGCAAGAAATTCTACCTTCAGATGTTGTTAAGCAAAGTAGTATGAGTTTTAGGCGATAGTTGGCTGAATATTTGTTGAAGTTACGCAATCTCTTTGTGTAATGAAGTTCTTTGGAAAGATGTTCTGTAGATGCAACATTTGCTTCCTTCTTCAAATCTGGATTTAGAGGGTTTCGGTCTCTGGGTTTTTCCATGTAGCTTCCAAAGATTGCTCCATCAAATGTCCAGCCTTTTTACGGTGTTCACACCATGGTCTCCCCCTCCTTTGTTTATTCCCGGGATTAGAGTTTGTAATTAGTGCCAAGCATCATGTCATTGAGCAGCTGGTACCATCAGGAGGAGAGTCCGCTTTCTTCTCTCCTAATCTCGTAAAAGGCCTCCCGAACCAATGGTAGAGGTTTAGTAGCCAAAATTCTGCTCCTTGCCCCATCAAACTCACCATTAAGTCCAGAAAAGAAATTGAAAGATTCTCCTCGATTTTTGATTTTACTATAGAAGTTAACATCATCAGAACACTTCCACTCATTGGCCTCATATAAATCGATTTGTTGCCAACACTTAGTGAGAACTCCAAAATCTTTGTGCTCTGAGACAAATCTCCTTGTCCGAGATCCTTAATCTGGTTTTCAACCCCAAATAATTGGGTGTATTATCCACACTGAGTAGTATGTATCCCCGGCTGCACTTCATATCTCTGCTGCGATCGGTAGAGCATGAAATTTTCCCCAACTTCGGGAACCATGGAATTAATTAGCCATGACATAATCATGTTGTTCTCACTCAACCAGTTAGAATAGGCTGGATCAGATTCTTCTGGAATAGGCATTGAATCGAGAGATAGGAAGCTTTCATTCTTCCTGTAATATATAGCCTTACTGACTGAGACCAAGGGAGATAGTTGTTTCCATTTAGTTTGTAAGATGTAATTGGAGAAAGAGATGAATCTCAAAGCTGGAACTCGGAGGGACGAGGATGATTTTGTGAACTGATTTTTGAAGCAGAGGGTCGAATGAGCCATTGAAAAAGAGGGTTTTGATCAATGAGAGAGACTAGAAGAAAAAAAAAAGTTGTTGGATAGGTAGGATCTTCCTAATCTGATACCATGTAGAAAATAGGGTTAGAGAAGTTTTTCTACTCTTGTTATATCGATTTACAGAAAATAAAGTCTACTTATAGACTTTTACAAGGAGTTTTACATTGAGTAGAATACTTTTACAAGGAGCTAAGACTCTTATCCCTTACATGGATAGAGTTAGACTCCAACTAAACTACTTAGTTAGGATAGACTTACAACTCTTCTAAACTACTTAGTTAGAATTGACTTACAACTCTTATTATTTACATATTAACCTACAGTATTGACTTACTATGATTCAACAATACTTTTGATACAAATGCTTTACGTAATTTTGATACAACACAAAAGAGTATTATTTGAATATTATGAGTTTTGAAGAACTCACCAAACTTCTCCTTTAGAACCTTAAAAGAAGAAATAACTGTAGAAGTATAAGACTGCTATTGTAAATAGATTAGAATTATATTTAAATTAAATTTTATCTAATAGATAGAGTTTGTACTTTAGTATAACTCCTTATTCAACAAGGAGTCCTGAAAACTTAGTATTACTGCCGAGTCTATTTAAAGACTCAATTCCTGTAACGAAAATATAATTAGAAAATAACATAAACCTTATTCTTTCTGTTTCTCACCTCTCTACATGTTATCAGAGCTTAGGTTCCGATCGAATAAACCTAGTTGATGGCCACTGTTTCCGCTACATCTTCTTCTTCTAATGAAGTTACATCTCTGCCATAAATTTATTCTGGTTCTGATGATCTACAGAGGTTGTTTGGTAACTTTCCAGCATCCAACACGGCAAATCTGACCCTAAAAGAGGCTGAAGATACTTATTTCTCCACCGTCCTCCTTTCGGCTCAATCAAAATCCTCTTGGATTATTGATTCCGGGGCATCCGACCACACAACTGGTTACAAGGAATTATTTTTTACATATTTTCCTACCTCTTCTGTTTGTTCAATTAAGACTGCTGATGGCTCCCTATCTACTATCTTGGGTTGTGGATCTGTTCGGATTAATGATGATCTAGTTTTGCACAATGTCTTGTTTGTTCCCAATCTTGCATGCAACCTTGTATTTGTTAGTCAGTTATCGAAGACTTTAAAGTGTTCAATCAGTTTTAATGGTTCTGGTTGTATTTTGCAGGCACTGGACTCGAAGAAGACGATTGGCAGTGCTAGATTGCAAAGCAGGCTCTATATCCTTTCTAGTTCTTTCCCAAATTCCACTACATGCTCTCTTACTACTATAGGACAAATTGATGAAGTTCTATTATGGCATTACAGACTAGGACACCCCAGTTTTCGATATCTTGCTAAATTGCATCCAAATCTCTTACTATCATTCACCATACAAACCTTCCAAACCTTTTTCCCTTATTCATAGTAATATTTGGGGCCCTTCTAAAGTGAAAAACGTTAATGGCAGCCGCTGGTTTATAACTTTTATTGATGATCACAGTCGGCTAACATGGACTTACCTGATGAAAGAAAAATCCGAAACCAAAGCAATTTTTGAAAAATTCTATAATATGGTTGTTACTCAATTTGCAACCAAAGTTCAACTATTTCATTCTGATAATGGCAGTGAATACTTTGCTAAATCTTTGGGAGACTTCTTTTACCAAAAAGGGATTGTTCAAATGAGTTCTTGTACCCATACACCACAGCAAAATGGTGTTGCTGAAAGAAAAAACCGCCTTCTCCTTGAAGTTACCCGCTCTTTGCTTTTCACTGGTAACGTTCCTAAATACTTGTGGGGTGAGGCTTTGTTAACCGCCGCCTACTTAATTAATCGCATGTCTAACAGAATTTTGAAGTTTCAAACACCTCAAACAGTTTTCTTGAAGAGTTACCCATTTTTAAACATGTTTCTTCTATACTGACGCCAAAAGTGTTTGGTTGTACTGTTTTTGTCCATAACTCCGCCCCACATACATCCAAACTTGATCCTAAATTCCTTAAATGTGCTCTAGTTGGTTATTCATCACTTAAGAAGGGCTACAAATGCTATCATCGCCCACACATAAATTTTATATCACCATAGATCTTACCTTTTTTGAACAGGAACCTTACTTTCCCAAGGCTGCAATTCAGGGGGAGACTTGGAGTGATTTTCAGCCTTTTCAGGTACATTCTGACTCTCCTGTGTTTTCTTCTGAACCTTCAGACTTTGAGTCTAATCTTCCTTCAGAACCTTCAGGTTTGCATCTACCAAATCTTCTAATCCACCTACTACTTCGACTAAAACACCCATAGACACCTCACATCCGCCAACCACATCTCCACCTAAATCAACCAAAAAGCTGCAGGTTTACACTCGAAGGAAGAAAATGTCCGAGCCCATTTTGCAATCAGAAACTTGCCGAGAGTTGGATTTCAGTTCAGATGCTAATAGTGAAAGTGAAGGTAATGAGATCAGTGAACTTCCTCTCATTTCTACTAATCTTGATGATTTTCCTATTGCCATAAGGAAAGGTGTTAGACAATGTACAAAGCACCCCATTCAGAGATTTGCCTCTTATGGCTATTTGATGCCCTCCTTCAAGGCCTTCACAGCTTGCTTGGATCAGGAAGAAGTTCCTACAACCATTGATGAGGCCCTTAAAGATCCTAAATGGAGAAGGGCTGTTGAGGAAGAAATAAATGCTCTAGAGGAAAACGGCACTTTGACTGTTACAGATCTTCCTCAAGGTAAAAAACCCGTTGGATGTAAATGGATATTCACTGTAAAATTTAATTCTGATGGCAGCATCCAAAGACACAAGGCAAGGTTAGTTGCTAAAGGGTATACACAGACTTTTGGAATCGATTACACTGAAACTTTTGCACCTGTGGCTAAACTTAATACAATCCGAGTTCTCTTGAGTCTAGCAGTGAATTGTGACTGGCAATTACATCAACTTGATGTTAAAACGCCTTCTTAAATAGGAAGCTAGAGGAGGAAGTCTATATGAAGCTACCACCAGGATTGAAACATGCTGCGGGAGAACAAAAGGTCTGTAAGCTTAACAGATCTCTATACGGCCTAAAACAATCACCTAGAGCCTGGTTTGACGGATTTACAAAAGTCATTTTGAAGAATGGGTACAAACAATCCCAAGCAGATCACACCTTGTTCATTAAGGTAACTCACAGAAATAAAAAGGTTATCTTAATTGTGTATGTGGATGATATAATAATGACAGGAGACGGTGAAGAAGAGATTGGCTGCTTAAAGAATCTTCTGAACAAAGAGTTTGAGACAAAAGACTTAGGAAAACTCAGATATTTCCTAGGTATGGAGGTGGCAAGGTCAAGCAAAGGATTGGTGATCAACCAAAGAAAGTATATCTTAAACTTGCTAAGTGAAACCGGTATGATGAGATGTAAGCCAGTCGATACACCCATGGAGGCCAACTTGAAGTTTGGTAAAGATGCTGCCATTTCAGTAAATAAGGACAACTTTCAAAGGTTAATTGGTAAGCTAATCTACTTATCATTAACTCGTCCAGATATAGCCTATCCTGTGAATGTTCTCAGTCAACATATGTCAAACCCGAAAGAAGAACACTTGGCTGCAGCAACTAGAGTTCTTAAATACTTAAAGAAAACCCCCGGACACGGTTTGATGTTTACAAAGACACAAGATAGAACTGTCAAAGTTTTTACAGATTCGAGCTGGGCAGGGGAGCTTACTGACAGAAGATCCACAAGTGGCTACTGTACCTTCGTTTGGGGAAATCTTGTAACATGGAGAAGCAAAAAACAACAAGTTATTGCTAGAAGCAGTGCGGAAGCTGAATTTCGAGCATTGGCTTTAGGGATGTGTGAGGGAATTTGGGTACTCAAGCTACTCAAGGAACTACATGTAGACCAACAAGGAAAATTCGAGATTCTGTGTGACAATCAATCAGCAATTCAAATAGCAAAAAATCCTGTCCAACATGATCGCACTAAACATGTTGAAATTGACAGACATTTCATCTCGGAAAAAATTTATAATGGGACAGCCTCCTTGAGCTATGTCCCTACAGAAGGTCAGCTGGCAGATCTGCTCACAAAAGCCTTACCAAAACCAGCATTCGACAGGCTATCATCCAAGCTGGGAATATATAATATATATTCTCCAGCTTGAGGGGGAGTGTAGAAGTATAAGACTGCTATTGTAAATAGATTAGAATTATATTTAGATTAAATTTTATCTAATAGATAGAGTTTGTACTTTAGTATAACTCCTTATTTAACAAAGAGACTTGAAAACTTAGTATTATTGCCGAGTCTATTTAAAGACTCAATTCCTGTAACGAAAATATAATTAGAAAATAACAGAAACCTTATTCTTTTTGTTTCTCACCTCTCTACAATAACCAAAACCATAATGAAGAGGAACCAACTCACCTTGGCCCATTCTTATAAGCTTTTTTAATCCAGATGCATATCGCTTTACTCGAGGTCGATTGCTTTCCAGATCAATACTTCAGGAAAAAAAGAGAGTAATATATATTTCGATCAGAAAAAAAGGGAAAGGAGATGTCGATAAAAAAGTATAACACGTACATGCATTTTTGTAACGGGTAGCTACAACCTACTATATCTTCTAGTTCAACGACAAGTCAAAATAAACATATGTAAGGAAATGAAATCACAAGCCAATATACCAAAACCTATTTCACACTAGTTACATTAAAGGATTATGTAGTTGTACTGCTTTTATTCCTCTCACAGATAAGTCAAGGAGAATTGCTTACTCAGCCTCTATGCTTAATTTGTTTCTGGCTCCTCCTACTCTTGAAAGCTCATATTCAGCCTGTCAAAATAGGTAGCAAGTGAACAAGAAGAAATCATGAAGAGTAAAAGAAGTTCAAATCAATCCAACCATTTTATCCGACTTCTCTGTACCTGGCTCTTGGCATAGTCAAATGCCTCCATCCATTTTTTTGATTCTTCAGCTGTGGTAAAAGCAATCTTGAAGCAGAAAAATCTAAGTTAGCCATCGGTAAGATAAATGATTCAAAGAGTTAAGCAGAAAAATGGAAAGTTGACATTTGCGCTATGCTATGGAGTCGGTGTCATTGGAGAACCAACAAAGTGCATCATCGATTCACTAAAGGCATGAAGGATTTACATCCAAAAAAATGATGGTTTAGATAACTGAAACAATGACAACTATGGGAGCAAAGTAACCAACACTCGTGATAGTTTGAAGTTGAAAAAGTCGAAAAGAACCAAGCCAGTTTTAACAAGTAACGTAAAACTTACTTCTCCTTTCTTGGTCTCATCCAATCGATTGTAAATCTGAATAGTGTAGAGCTCCTACAAATGGTTAGCAGAAAAATAACACTGTCAAGCACATGATTGAGCTTAACTATTGATTAACCATGCAAACATTTTAGACAAGCAAGACACCAGAAAGTGAAAGTTGGGGGGTGGGGGTGGGGTGGGGGGAGCCACAATGTACTGCCTGAGAGCAAAGTTTTGAAAAAAAATGGGACTAATAACTATGAACGTATAAAAAGGTAATTAACACAGGTTTACCTCGTTACCGATTTTTCGCATCCCTGTCTCCTCCACCGTTAGTGTAGGTCCTATGATACCTTTCCTCATGGGTTTCTGGACGATGAAACATATTAGCAACCAGAAAAAACCAATTAAGTATTTGTTTACCGTTCATATTGGCAAGAGAGATCAATGAAAAAATAATGCAAGAACATGTTCTAAAAAATCCATATACAATAGTTTATTTGAAGGTTTTCTCTTGCAGTTGTACTGTCAAAGGCCTTTTTAGAAGCCAAAATTCATAACCATGTAACGGCAATAGTGAAGCAGTTCTAGTTAAAATGAAATTAAACTCAAAACTTCAATGCATATATCTTTCTAAGAATTACAAATTAAGTAATAGTATATCATAATTTCACCATACTTGATCCCGATAACAAGAAAATAACCAGGCATATACATAATCACAATCTGCGATAAACTGAAAACAAATCAGAAAAAAAAGAAAATGACGTTACGTACAGAGCCGGGGTTGTCTTGAGGATCTCTTCTATGCATCTCAACGTATTTTCCTTTTATATAGAGGAATCGATGATGGCAAAACTCATGGCCAATCGAATTGCTTCCTACATGGTACACCCACCCCGAATACACCAAAAGCACCTTATCTTCCTCGCCGCAGCTCAGGCTGCGTCTATACCTAGTTCTACTGCCGCTACGGTTGTAATTGTTAATGCTGTTGTTACGGCTAAGTTCCGACTTGGTTCCTCCCTCGCCTGATCCCGCCTTCGTTTCCATTTCTAAATTTCCAGATCCAATTACAAATTCAAATTAACGTAAATCAATTACATCCGTAAGCTTTCTTCCCATGAATTATAGAAGGGAATTGATTATGATTTGACTGTGTGCGGGTGAGAGAAATTTTAAGCAGAGAGTTGTCGGGAGTGAGGGAAGGAAGGAAGGAAGAAATATTTTCGTTTTCGCCCATTTATTTTTTCCATTTATAGACATTGGCAATGTGGGGTCCATTTTAACGGGTTTTTTTTTATTGTGGCTCAATTCTACTTCTCACGGAGAAAAAAAAGAATATAAAAGTTCCAAAGTTGTCAACGTTGCTAAGATAAATTCGGAACTGCTGGGTTTTTTAAAATATAAATTTAATCGTTAATACTTCTATTTTAGTTCAATTTAATTCTCAATCTTCTAAAAATAATTCAATCATTGTTTTTATAACAAAATGTTGGTTTAAGAATGTTAAATTCTTAACGAACCTAACATAGTCATCTGTCAATATAAAAATATATTCTTTTGAATAATTTATAAAATTTAAATTATTTGTCCATGTAACTTATAAAATAATTAGTATAATATTAATATGAAAATACACATAAATCATTATGTGGATTATCACTTTAATACCATTAAAATCTTAATATCTTACAAAAAATAATAATATTCGCCTAAAAGCAAAATGTTATTACAAAGTACAACTAATCTGCATTAAGCCTACTCCAAAAATATTGCTACAATTGTGTATTTGCATTCATATTATTTTCATGTTATAAAATGTAGTATTAATTATTTTTTGATAGACTAACAAAATTATTGGTATGACTTAAATTTGCAATTTTTACCATCCTGCTAATAAACATTAAACTAATAGATATTTTTTATGTAATTAATAAATATTTTTTATGTTAACTAACTCAAGTATTATTTTTTTGTTCAAGCAAAATTACATGTCTCGTATGAAACTGACATGATGATTCACAAATTAATCTGATTTTTGGTATCATTAAAATTATT